>CAXKVY010013371.1:0-25919 GCA_964058915.1 Tetropium fuscum | reverse complement strand
GTTCATGATCCACCAACATACATTGAGCATGGTCATGTATCAATGTTTGCTAACGACACAACGAATACTGTGTCACCGGATTCACCTGAGTGGCTCCTAACAATTATATGTAACGTGGTCGATGCATTAACTTTCACCTTCAAAGACCTCCTTCAAACTTCATATCTGATGAAGGTACCAAGTCAGATTCAGTAAAAATTCTGGGCAACATCGTTGATTCTAAGCTCTCCTGGTAGAAGCATATTGACCATGTTTGTGGTCAGCTAAATACAGCATCCTTTGCAATTGCAACATTGCAGTTAAAGCATACTCAGGTGGGCTAAATTAATATTTATTATTCCATGGTATATAGTCATATAGCATTGAACATTATCGCTTGGGGTAGTGGTAGTAAATGGGCTATAATAATAATAATACTAAATACTTGAGCATTATTCTTGAGTATGATATAATATGTCGCATAGTTTACATTTTATTATAGGTTTATCAGAATCGGTGGCGCAGTGATCACCTTTACAATAAATTATGGTAAATATTTCATTCACGGTTACATTCAAAGGTGGAACATTAACGTTGCATGTCATAACTTTTGTATGTAAGTTTACATATCCCTCTACAGACGTAGAATTATTCTGCTTCACTTTACTCTGAACTAGAAGACAAACTCAATGAGGATGACTTGTAACGTCTGTTACCTTTATTAGACGCTTTAAATTTCTTTTTTTCCATCCTCATGTTTCCCATATCACTCGCAAAAGAATTTGCACTATTAAAGCTATCCACTAATAAGGCACTTAGTCCATCCCACTTCTGATCTGACTACTAGTACTAGTCTTCAGTGCTAAGAACATAATGTATAAATTGATAGAACAATATCTAAGATCTACTTTATTTTTACGCCTAAACGTGCCTCTTATGTAAGCTCATATTATAAAGGAATATTTTTAATATGCATATAATATATTTAACATGAATTATCTCACCAGGTATTGTAACCCACATACAAGGAATAAGAAATATAATTCATCGCGGTCAGAAATATAATTCACTTACCGCGCGATCAGAAATATAATTGATGTGTCATGTGTATAATTCATGTGTATAATAGCAGTATCAATTTATATAAAATATTTCATAATTTTCTATGCAGCAGTTTTATGAGCCATTTCCTAAACCATATTCGGTTAATTAAGAACTGTATTTAATTTAAGTATCACTAGCAAAACAGGTCTTAGAAATATTGAAAGGATTTATTTCTCTCCATTTGCATCTGAAGCAAATTATGTTCCTTTAAAGCAAATAAATAGTATGAATGCTATTTAATGATTTAGTGCACTTCATTCTTAAGAAGCTCTTTATTATTTCTTGAATAAACAGAAGCACTAATAAAGATCAAATAGCACGACAAAATACACCCGTCTTTTTAGATCTACTCGTACGAATAGCTGTATCTGAAGGATTAAAGAATTAGTGATCAAAGAACGTAGCTGTCTATTAAGTTATTTTTAGTATTAGGTATATTATACTGCCATCGTTCTAACAGAAAACCTCTAGTAATGAGAGCCTTATCGGTATTCATTAGTATTATTCTAATAACAGAAATTATGTCTCCTTATTTTTTATCAAATCCAATTAAATTCTTCGTTAAATATTTATTCTCTGATATTATATTTATGTGTCTGATACAATAATTCACGCAGGAGAATCCCGGATTTCCGGGGCTACATTCAGATATAAATTTCCCGAACAGAGTTGAGAAAGATCCTATTGTCATGGAATAGAAGCCACAGCCAACTCTTTATATGAGCAGATGGGAATATATCCCCTCGCTGACCTTGACAGAATCTGTTATGTCAGGGTCAAACGCAAGTCTGATATTATGCACCTCCCTTAATATGAAAATCTGCTGAGAGTTTCATCGTGGTTTAAATTGTTACTTTCGTGTATCCTATTTATCCTTATATTTTTGATAATAACAATAATCTTTATTAATAACCCAACAGAAATACATTTTATTTACACGACAACTTCGAAAAATATACAGTGACACGCAGGCTTGTAATACATCGCTGAACAGAAAAAATTTAAGACAAAATAATAAATAATACATAACCAATAATACAAAATTTACAAACTATTTTCTTAGATAATATTATTTCCTTCAGACCTGTCAGCATCATTTTGACTTCCAAGTCGCGAAGTTTCGAAGAACAGAGCAGAACTACTCAAAAAGCCCACGTTAATATTCGATTGTAATAATTATATCTACAAGACGAATAACAAATATATATGAAATGAAAAGCGTACGACACACTTACCTGACACTGACTAAATGGAAGGTGATAAGGGCCTAGCTGGGAGACTTTACCGGTAAGATTTCGATCTTCGAAGTTAAGCAAGAGGGGCGTTGGTGGCACTTGGATGAGTGACCTAAGCATGCTTGGGGCTGGGCTGTGGCCTGGGATCACTCAACTTCTGTGGCGGGCGCGTGTTCCCAGATCAATGGTAATGAGGAGTAATAAATCTCGGTAACTCAGAACCATGCTATCATACATAAAAACTGTAAAGAGACTTTGCCACCAAGCCACCCGTAATAAATAGAATGGTTTGAAGAAAAGTACTCAAGTAAAAAGGAGGAATGCGCAGAGGGCATAATGACATTTTATTACCATAATAAATTCAATAATTTAGGAAATGATTGATAAGGAAGAATAATAACAAATAATTAGAGTTTGTGTGGTAAGATACAATTTGTAATAAACGAAAGGTCAAGAATCTGAGATAGACTTTCACATAATAAAGGATTGCATTTCAAATAGAGCCAGTTGACTCTGGATTACATTGTCCCTAGGAAATTTTTGAAATATTGGCGGAGAAAGAAACGCCAGGCAAAGTTGAAAGACTATATGCTGGTCTAAGTGCTGCAGTGTAAGTGAAACCACGACACTCCGACCTATATGGGTGTCAAAATTAACGCAAGATTTGAATTTGCCGCCATTTGTGCAGTAAAGTGTTGGCAACGCTCAACCAACAAAAACAATTCGATGGCTGACACGAGGGTTAGTAAAAATGGAGCGTGACACGATAGAACAACGTGTCTTCAATATTGAACAATATTTCAAAAATAATGAAAGCTTGGCGGCCGTAGTTCGAAAATTTCATACAAAATATGGTCTGAATAGTGTTTTAACTTCGTCAACTGTGAAGAGATTAATTGAATAATTCAGGGAGACTTGATCCGTTGGAGACGCCAAACACACTGGTCGTCCAAGAACAAGCCGTTCAAATGTCAATATCGAAGCAGTGCGTGAGAGTGTCGGTGACAACCAAGGAGCCTCAATTCGGCGTCGTGGACAAGAATTGCAAATTTCAAGAAGCTCTCTACAGCGTATACTCACTAAATATCTGTGTCTCCATGCTTACAAAATTCTATTCACGCAACAACTGAAGCTTAATGAGCATGCACAGCGAAGAGACTTCGTTGAATGGATTATTGAACATCAACAAATGGATGCTGATTTTTCTAGCAACATCCTAAGCGATGAAGCACATTTTCACCTTGATGGCTTTGTTAATCGCCAAAATTGCTGCTTGTGGGGTTCTGAGAACCAACATGTGATTGTTGAAAAACATCCACAATGCATCCACAATGTGTCACTGATTGGTGTGGATTTTGGGCTGGAGGCATAATTGGACCATATTTTTTTGAAAATGAGGCTGGTCAAGCAGCGACTGTTACTGGTGCTCGATATCGCGACATGATAACACAGTTCTTTCTACCAAAATTGGATGATATTGATGCGGCTAATATGTGGTTTCAACAAGACGGTGCCACATGCCATACAGCCTGTGAAACAATTCAATTACTGCATGAGACATTTCCAGGCCGTGTACTCTCTCGTTTCGATGTTCAATTGGCCTCCTTAATCGTGTGATTTAACACCATTAGATTTCTTTTCATAGGGTTATTTGAAATCACAGATCTATGTCAACAGGCCCACAACCACCCGTGCATTAAAGGAGGAGATTCAACGCTGCATCAACGAAATTCGTGAAGGTCATTTGCCCGATGTGTTATTCCATAAATAACCCTATCCTATGTACTTTATGATTCAATAAAAAAATAACAATCAAAAGACTAAAAACAGTGTTTTCTATTTAATTCAAATCTTACGTTAATTTTGAGACACCCTACATATACATACATTAAACGGTACTAATTTTTCAAGTCACTTTGTTTTTATAAGAAAATCACTTCAGAACGTTTGAAATATGTGTAGCGATGCAACCTTTAATCTACTAAATATGTATTTTCGGAGCGTAATTATGTTTATAAAATAGAAACATATTAAAAATATATTAGTGATAGAAACAAGCACATAAAAACTTTTATGTGCACTATTTATTATTCTCCAAACTAAGAGTTACGTAGGTCGTCTCAAACGTAGGTTACACTATTTTTTTTAATCCGTACGGTTGGCGGGCAATATCTGGCAATCTCAGGAAATTTGGGTCTGGGTGTGGTGGCAGCACTGTAAACGCGCGTGCGTCGACCGATCCGGCAGGCAGGGTCCAGCCACTATGGAGGCTCCACTTGCTCCTACCGCCGATTGAGAAGTTCCTGGTATTCGCTTTGTGACAGCAAAAAATTAAAATGCTACTGAAATTTATCGCGAATTGTGTAGTGTTTATGGTGAAGACGTTATATCAAGGCAAAAGGTTTCTATAATGTATCCAACGAGAGAATGGACTTGCACTCGAGCGAAAATTCGTCTGTTTTGGTCAGATCTCCGCCCCTTAGAACATTAGTTCAACGCCCTCAACGTCTTAGTTGGCTCAGCAGGTAGCCAGGGCCGGCGCCTGCGTCCGATATCTACCTGGTACCTAATTATATAAAGTACCTAAGTCTCGCAAGTACGGTTATTTTAGTTGTGTTGTTTACGGTTGTGAAATAAGTTTTAAATCTATTATAAGAATGGCAGCAGCCAGAGACGAGATAAATCCACCATTATCGCCAATTAAGAAGAATAAAAGAGGCCAGGTAAAGAAATATAATAATAAATATGTTTTATTTAATACGCATACTATTCACCACCAGTAACCGTGGTCAATGATTTATTTTTGTTTTTAATTTTAGGTCGTGCATCAAAGCCAAAAAATAATTATTATAAATTTATATAAGAAATTAAAGGAAGACAATCCGCAAATGTCGTACGAAGAGACAGTTTTAACACTAACCAAACAAACGGGCATTGGAAAAACTACAATGAAAAAAATTTAAGCAGAATATAATAGAACCGGTCAGGTAACTGAACCTACTTACCTATTTCACCTACTTACGAATTTATTTCATCGAATGACGGTCCTGCGTAGCTCGTTACAGAGCCCCTCCTCTTTAGTCGCCGATGCGCAAAGAAAGTCCATTCTCTCGGTGGATAGAGTATAGTTGGCGCCAATCATTCATTAAAAAAAAGAACATCATTACGCGATGAACAACGAAGCGGTTGTCCGTCCAGTTCCCACAACACCTTGACTGTTGTCTAAGATGTTCGAACGGTCATTGACATTGATCGGCGCCTAACGCTTAAATAAATCCTTCCTCAGCTGTCTTCGAATGTCCAAATAAGCCGTGCATCACTTTACAGGATCATTTATGACGATCTGTATTTATCGAAAGTGTGTGCAAGGTGTATTCCACGCCTGCTTACAGAACAGCACAAAGAGCAGACATTTGACGCTGCATTTCCATTTCAGCAATTTTTCGACGACGAGGGAGGTATTCTACCGAATAGTGACAGGAGACGAGACATGGATCCATCACTGGGCACCCGAATCCAAAAGACAGAGAATGGTGTGGAAAAAAAAGGTCGAGCCAACACAAAAAAAACCGAAAATTGTGGAATCCGCGAGATAAGTCCTGGGACCATATTTTGGGATTCCAAGGGGGTGTTGTTGATCGATTACCTCCCGCCCCGTGGGATCACGATGACAAGTGCACGCTAGTGCTGATGCATTGCGAACTCAGAAAGGCGATCCAGGACTAAATGAGGGGAAAGTTGAACAGTTTTTAAGGTTCCATACTCAAAGAGTAAAACGGAACCCTATTACTAAGACTCTGCTGTCCGTCCGTCCGTCCGTCTGTCACCAGGCTGTATCTCATGAACCGTGATATTTGAACTTTTGTGACAGTTGAAATTTTCACAGCTAATGTATTTCTGTTGCCGCTATAACAATAAATACTAAAAAACAGAATAAAATAAATATTTAAGGGGGCTCCCATACAACAAATGGCCATGGACCTGAATCTGTATGCTAATAAATGCCGGAGTCTCCGGTCGGACGAAAATTTATTATCTTACGTAGATAGGCTTTAGATATCATAAGCAGATAGGTGTACGCAAGTACTTAATCTAAGTCAGTACCCATAAGTGGGGCTCCTATACCACAGACATTATTTTTTTGCCGTTTATATAGATACTGGTACGGAACCCTTCGTGCGCGAGTCCGACTCGCACTTCGCCGGTTTTTTTATTCCACCACAACGCTTGCCCGCATGCTGCTCGTCTGACTCAAAACCTGTTTGAGGAGTTTCGATGGGATGTTTTCGGACAGCCCCTTACTCCTCTGACCAGGCATCAAGTGACTGACTTCTACCTGTTTTCGCATCTGAAGCAAGTACGCAGTATATATATATATATATATATATATATATATATATATATATATATATATATATATATATATATATATATATATATATATATATATATATATATATATATATATATATATATATATATATATACAGGGTGAGTCAGTTTTTTGTAGACAAACTTTAACAGGGGATAGAACGCACGTTTTTAAAAAGAAAAGTGCCTATAAATATATGGCCGATCTAGCTTCCTAAGGAAGATACAAGGTGTTAAAGTTTCATTTTTTTTTACATTAATGTGTAATATTTTCTGAACGGAATGATATATTCACTAAATATTTTACACATATCTTAACCTGCATAGGATCAACATGTTGTATTGTTCCTGTCGAAAATACTATAGTGGATGTTACTTTTTTCGGGTACTTCGGATATTCTGCATAATGGAACTTTTTTTTCGTACGCCACTGACATTATCTGATACATATTTCTAAAATAACGGCCCCTTAGTAACAATTTTGATCTCTTGTAATTTTGCTCTACGACAGTTTTAGAGATATTGGCCGTTGTTTCTCTGACAGTGTAATGTCGTTATTATAATTTTTTTTTCTCGAATTTTCTTTATGACTTATAAACGAACGCTTAGATTTTTTCATGTTTGGGGGATAATGCCTATTAATTAAGGCGCATAAAACAAGCGGTAAGAATGTTCAAAAACTTGCACAGTGGCGGGGTGGAAGGGGTGCTCCACCCCTTTCGTAAACAGAACATCTTCCATTAGGAGAATATCCGAAGTACCCGAAAAAAGTAACATCCACTATAGTATTTTCGACAGGAACAATACAACATGTTGATCCTATGCAGGTTAAGATATGTGTAAAATATTTAGTGAATATATCATTCCGTTCAGAAAATATTACACATTAATGTAAAAAAAAATGAAACTTTAACACCTTGTATCTTCCTTAGGAAGCTAGATCGGCCATATATTTATAGGCACTTTTCTTTTTAAAAACGTGCGTTCTATCCCCTGTTAAAGTTTGTCTACAAAAAACTGACTCACCCTGTATATATATATATATATATATATATATATATATATATATATATATATATATATATATATATATATATATATATATATATATATATATATATATATATGTATATATATATATTTGTATATTAGCTTTGAAGTTCTTTGCTATTCATATTTGTTTTGTGAAAAGTAATCTTTTGTTTGTAGCATTTCATTACATGGAGAAATAAGCAAATAGACGAATAAGAAGGAAGATATATAGTACTGGTAAGTGTATCTTCCTTCTTATTCGTCTATTTGCTTATTTCTCTATGTAATGAAATGCTACAAACCCAAGATTACTTTTCACAATATATATATATATAATATATATAATTATATTATATTATTATAATATTATACTTATATATATATAATATATATATATATATATATAATATATATATATATATATATATATATATATATATATATATATATATATATATATATATATATATATATATATATATATATATATATATATATATATATATATATATATATATATATATATATATATATATATATATATATATATATATATATATATATATATATATATATATATATATATATATATATATATATATATATATATATATATATATATATATATATATATATATATATATATATATATATATATATATATATATATATATATATATATATATATATATATATATATATATATATATATATATATATATATATATATATGCAAAAAATGGGAACCATCATGTACAGGACTACCCTTGACGACTTAGAATTTTGATGTTTCTAAAGGTGAGGAATCATGTAAAACTGATTTCAGCATTTACACAAAGTGCAAACAAAGTAAACAACACAAAGTGCAAACGAAAATAATTTCTAGACGACTTTGATAGGATCGTGGACCGTGATCTACTATTGTAGTATCTACTTATTCTTCACCAATGGATTGGATTGTTGCATTAATATCTATAAAAGTTTATTGTATATGACGGAAATTACCAAAGCAACAAAAACCAAGAAAAGTCATTCAACTCTTGGAGCGCGGCATTCCGGCCGAGGTGGGGCATGCTTTAAAGCGTCCACTTTACTTTTTCGCTAAGCTGGTCTAAGTGGTTTTAAGTGAACCGTACCGTGGAATTGTGCACTTCCTCAATGTTGGCAGTCCTTCCGTAATTGTGGCCGGCTGAAGCGTGAATATAACTTCGCAAGGAGTGGACTGGGAGTAGGTTACGTTTATATTCCGGGGTCAAGCTTACAACTTATTGATCAAACCTAAATAACCGTAACAGATTTGTCCCAGGTGAAACCTCGAGCCATAATAAAACGCACGCACTGCTCGAAAATGCCACAGCAAATGTAAGCAAAAACGTGCCGTGGGTACCAATGCGAAGGAGGTGATATATTACGTCTAAATCCAACTAGTAGTAGTCAGCTCCGCTGTGTCTGCTCAACGGAATTGCGAACCAATGCTGGATTAATTCCCTAAATGCACTGCACTTAAAATGACATGTTATTACCATAATAAATTAAATAATTTAGGAAATGATTGATAAGGAAGAATAATAACAAATAATTAGAGCTTGTGAGGTAAGATACAATTTGTAATAAACGAAAGGTCAGGAATCTAATATAGACTTTCACATAATAAAGGATTGCATTGCAAATAGAGACTCTATTTGATAGAAAAAACGCCAGGCAAAGTTAAAAGAATATATGTGTTTGGAATAATTTAATTACGTACAGTCGACGTCATAAAAATCGGGTCAAGGAGTAGAAAATTTTCTTTTTAATTTTTTAGAATTTTTTTATTATTTACAGTTCTTTAAAATTACAAACAAATTGTTCTACAATAATAGCTATTTATGTAACCAGTTGGGAAAAGTACTTTTATGTGTAACGAACAGATTTCTGCGGAACGAGCACTAGCGAGTAACTCGCGTTACACAAAATAGTATTTCCCAATGTGTTTCAAACAAGATTTTTTTAATTTTGACCAATTTTATATTTTATGAGAAGAAAACTCTGAATTTTATACTTTCAAAAACAATCCAGTAGGTTGTAACAGTGTGACAGCTTGTCACTTCCATAGCTTGTCCATTGCATAATTGTCTAAATACTTTCCAAAACTTTCCAAAACCAGTTGCGTAAAATTTTCAAAGGTTTAATGCCAAATTTAGAAAAATTGTTTTTATTCACATTTATTAATCAAATAATATAAAAATGCCATAATAAATTAAAATGCCATTAACTTTTAAAACAAATATATAATTAATTAATTAATTAAAAATTAATTAAATAATAAACGAAAAGATAATAAAATATTTTAATATTTTGTCATTCCATTATTTGCAGCAATCACTAGCTGTAAACGCATTGGCATAGAATTAATTAAATTGGAAATAGAATCTTCGCCCAAATTGCAAAGTTCTTCTCCTTGTTTTAAATCAACATTACGTATTCTGTGATTTACGTAGTTCAGTAAGAATAAACAACAAATAAATTCCCACTTGTAATATCCGGGAAAATTAAAGCATAATTTAATATATACGCCTTTGATTTTAACTCTTATAACTTCACAACCGATGAGTAAATGAATATAACATTATTTCAAACAATTTCATTATCTTTGTTTTCTGTTACATGAAAGTTTTCTCTAAAGTGTACACAGACAGACACTTTCCAGATTTAAATGGGTATAATTGAAGCGAGCATTATTATAAATACTTTAAGCATGAATTATTATTTTGCGTATTAAAATATCACAACTTCCCAATAAATAAATTTATATATTTTAAATGAATAACATTAGAACTGGCATTAGATTAGACATTATAATAAACGGGTGTATTAAATTTATTAAATTTTTGGGCATCAATGCTTATTTTACATTAATATATAATTTTTATTCGTGCACTAAAATATCGATTATTGTTAATTAAGTAAATCAGTTGTTCCGCTATCATATAAAAATTACGCTCCTCTCTTATAAAAATATTATACTCCTTTCGTTTCTGTGTTGCACTTTATAACCAGCAGTTAGCGACATAATTTCCACTTTGCCTTTTATATTGCGCGCATGCGTCAAACTATCAATATCGGATAGTTTTTCGCGAGATAATAGGATTCGGACCTTGTGACAAAATTCCTGTGACGTAACAATTTAAACATTTTCTTGGAAAACCAGCTGGTTGTCCTGGGCAGATCTTATGCCAGGTACACGTGTTCAAATAGACAAAAGTAAATGTGAGAAAACTGGTCCTCCTGGACAGATCTATATTTACATACATATATTGAATATACTGAATTTTACGAGTGCCATATGAAATGTAGCGTGAAATATATGAATAGACATAAATAATATTTAAATTTTTCTTCTTTTTGATATTGCATTTTTATATATTCCGCCTATTTATGTAGATGTTGCAAGTAGTTTGAAAGTAAATAGTGCAAAAGCAGAAAAAAATGAGATTTCGAAGTTGCAGATAAATTAAAATATTTCTTTTGTGAATACTTACCTACTTAAACAGGGTGATTCGGTTTACAACAGCAGGAATTTACCAGACGATCCCTTATTGAAAAATTATGGTAACTTCTTACTTACCCCATACATACCCCGTACGCACGTCACTGTATATTTAAAAAAAATTACAAACACTATTCAATGGACAATGCAAAATAATTTAACTATACCAAATTCCAGAAAGCTACCTCTATTTAGTAATGACATCAATTAAAAAAATGACAACAATTAAAACTAACCCTCATACCAACTATCTCTTCAACAAAGCTCGCAAAAATACGTTCAACGATTCGAGATGGTCTAGTGAATATTTCACCTTTAATGCTCATTTATTAATTTTAAGACCATAATATTTTTTTCAGTTGCTCATAAAAGCTTTAAGTGAGAACAAATTGTATATACCTATTGAGGGTAATGGAATTAAAATATTGGAAATATAATGATTCTAGTAAAATTTTATTGTTTTTCCCATTATCCATTAACATTTTTCATTTAACTAACATAATGTTAGTTTAATAAATGTGGATCAATTATATATAAATATAAGGACATTTATTTTTATTCAACAGCACAGTGATTTATTAGATGCGAGTTATTATTTATTGGTGTTAAAATGATTATGAATTGTTTCTGACTAAATTAATTTATTGAAAATAAATTTTTTGAAATACTTGATTTGGTTATTTATTAATTGACAAAATATTTATTATAATGTTCAAAGCCAATGCTCATTGTATTTAAAGAATGATCATTCAAATTGTCCCAGGTTTAAATTTTCAATTATTTTCTAAATCTGTTTCAAATTAATGTATTTTTGTAAATAACTCACAAATGTACATTAATTTGAAACAGATTTAGAAAATAATTGGAAATTTAAAACTGTAAAGTGGGAGAAGCGTTAATGTTAATAAAAACCCACACTATGGAAAGATAAATCACCTATAATAAGAATATTATATTCAATAATGTAATTTAAAGCGCAGTAAGGAGCAGTCAAAATTTAAATTATAAATAATATTCACAGATGTATTTGGCGGTATGTAAAATGTATGTATGTATATTACCTATCTTATTAATTATTAGTGGCGCCGATAAACAAACTCTAATCAAGCCTAACTATATCATGAAAATTACTAATCCCTCACTGTTCCTGCGTGAGCTTGCGTTAGCGGTTCCATATATTAAGAACATAAAACCGTGTATATGTCAAAATCTGTTTCTATTTTAGATATATGGCTTAATATATTCCGAACGAGACTGCTGGGATACCAATAATATGAATCTCATAGACTGCATATTAAAATCTAGTCGGCCCGTTATTAGTTATTGCAGCATCTGCTCGTTCGTTGCGGTAACGTCAGTGATCTCGTGGCATACAGAAATTCACTCACTTAAAACCATACTCTAATGTGAGGAAATGTGATTGGTATCTGGACTGTAGGGATGGCCATCTAACGTGTAAGAAGTAATCACGTTGAACGTAAAGAACGTAAATGGGGTAATATGCCTACGGATCATTTTCACGGATACCTACCTCATTAGAACGCCAGTAAATTATTGACATAATTAAATGCCACACTGATATGAACACCATAAACACTGGAGACTATACTCGACGCGCGTTTCGTCAACAATTTGCATCACCGGGAGATGATAATCGTACTATTTGTTACATCCAAATATGAAACAAAAAACAACGAGCAAAAAACACTCATTATACGATAAAAGGAGCCGTGTGAAATGAAAAGTGATCCAAGTTCACTGTTCAATAATCTGTTAGATGGCCACAGATTTTAGTTAGTTGGCCAAAAGAGTAAGCTATTTGGGATAGGCCCTTTGTCAATATTCATAATATTCCTACATTTGTTAATTTCTTCTCTAAGGTATCCTACTATTATATGTCATATTCCTAACTAATCTTAAGTTTAATATAATGTCTATCCTATGGTTGTTCGAAAACATGTCGAGCAACGCTAGACTTTTTTCTATTTAGACTAGACATAATAGGAATAAAATGGGGGTTCAGAGGATAGTTTTGCTATAGATAGTTTTGATTATCTCACCCTCCATTGTCAACGGAACTTTGTTTTTTTTTTTTGCACTTTTTGTCTAAATGTATGCACTTTCTTCAGGTTATTGCCTATATCTTTTTTTGGAAGACTAACCTGGCCTGGTCCCTCAAGTACACTACCAATGGCAGTGAAACTTCAAATAATAAAGGAAAACACCAATAATAAATTTAAGACGTTGTGGGATGACACAAATAGCTGTCAGCTGGCTAGAAATCTCTTGAGATAATCCAGCGAAGAGACAGCGAGGAATTATCTAGCAATGTCTAGGGGAAAACTACGATTTGTAACAGAAATCCTAACCGGACACTTCCGGGTAAGGAAGCAGAGGTGCTTCCTAAGCGCAGCGAATTTCTGATCCGCACTCCGAACAATTTCCAGATTCCAGATTTCAGGCAGTGAATATGTGGAATAATCACTTTTGGTCGACAAACAATCCGCACCTGATGCGTGAGCGCAATTTTCAACAAAAATATCAAATTAGTGTGTTCATGTTTGTTGAAAGATAAGAAGAAGATAAATCTATCCAAAAATATATGTGTCATAATATGTCAAAATATGTCATATGTGTCAAAAATGTATTTAGCTTGCGGGCATGAACTCCTAATGATTATCTCATGGTTAGCGAGACCAGCGTCGAGGGCAGTATTGTGGTTCGGTGATAGTGGATAGCTGGTTTTTTTACGATATTGTATAAATACATCAAAAATTACGTTATCAAAAAATACTAAGAGCTCTGAATTACCAACAACATTTTACAACAAATTCTTAGTAAAAAATAATTGTTTCCACTACATTCCTGATAACGAAATTTTGAAGCAGTCCTCTCATAGAATGCTACGTATACCTGTACGGCGTAAAATAGGCTATCGATGGGGAAAAGGACCATTTGGAAAATGTACCAAAACACATCCATATATTAAATATAAATGTACAGTTATGTGATATTGAATATTACTGCCAAATAGGAAAAAAGAATATGAAAACACCGATGCCGATTATCATAAATATGTTCCCATGTAAAATGAAACGGACAGTTTTTATGTATTTTAAGACCTTGGAATTTCTATATACGAAGAAGTAACGCGAACAAGAGCTATTATTATGAAGAAAGCTATTGAAATTTATGAGAAAATAATTTAAGGGAAAATTTATGTGAAATGAGTTATACGAGGTGCGCATAGAAAGCAACACTGCCACCCTCAAAAGGGGCGGATCCAGAAATTTATCTGAGGGGGGCAAATAAAAAATATTTCATGGAAACATATTTATTATTTTTTATTTGTTTATTAAAAAACAAGCAAAGAAAACGCCTAAATTACTTATTTAAACTTAAGAAATCAAACTTAAAACAAGTGTTAATTTCTAAAAAATTAAAAAGGTAACAAAAACAAAATATTCTTGTTTACCATACCATGTTTTTTTTAAAACTATGAAATACAAAACAAAATATAAGAGGTATTTAATTGTAACAACAGATGTTCCTATATAAAAACTACAAAACAAAACCAAGTTTCCTTTGTGACTTAGCAAATATATTTAAAATATTTTCTAAATTGAATTACGTAGACGTTTCATTACGGGATACGTAGTACGTACATATACGCATTACGGGTAGTTACGGCAATTACGGCTCGCTCCCACCCAGTCACCGTACTATGCCGATGAAGACTGAGAAAGGAAAAGGAGAAACAATGGCAATGTAATGCGGAGTTGTCAGATTAACCTTGAATTGGTATAAATTAATTTCGGAGATAATATTATTAATTAGGAAGATAATATTTATAATTATATGGGCTGCTTGGTAGCCAAGTCTGTAAAACAGCTTGTATATATTCGAGAGTTCCGGGATCAAATCTCAGGCCTGGTCATGTGGTCTGTAGTGCTCAGGGGAAGGGGCCCTCTGGATCCGCTCCTGTCCCTCAGCACATTCTTGAAATAAAACATTTTACCTCCTTCCATGCACTCTACAACCCACTGCCGGTCATTTATTGACTACACTAATTAGGTACAAAATAAATAAGATTTTCATATTTTTTCCATTGCATTATATTGTAATAGTTAAATATAGAAGTACAGCAGAACCCGGTTATAACGAAATGGGACTGAGAAAAAAGTGACGTTATATTCGGTTTGACATTATAAGCGTCATTTTATTTCCGTATTGTTCTCAACAAACCCTTTCATTTGATACCCATATGATGGAAGCGCATGAAAAATAACTAGTCCGCCATTTTTGTAGGTCCGCCATATTGGATTTAGTGTGACGTCATTTTATTTTCGTATTCTTCTCGGTAAAGCCTTTCATTTGATACCCATACTATGGAAGTGAATAAAAAAACTAGTCCGCCATCTTGGGCGGTCCGCCATATTGGATTTAGAATGATGTCACTTAGCTAAGTATGTATCGTCATCCAAACTATATGAGCATGCAAAATTTCAGATCAATCGGCAGAGGATAACTACTTTAAAATTCAGTTGCAAGATTTGACCCGAACAAACAACATACATGGATATATAAATACAGAGCAAGTTAAATAAAAGCTTGTAAAAATGATAATTTTTTTCTTCATACTACATAATGTGTTCGTTTGAAAAAATAAAGGTTTTGGATAAAGCACGACATGTTTTTTACTTTTTATGTTACCTAAAACTTTTTACCTAGTAACAACGTACCAGCATACGGTTTCCTTTAACTTCAGATTTAAATAACAAAGGAATAAAACATTAATGGTGTGTACCCTATATAAAGAGGCGACTCGTATGCTAGACTCTCCTTCTGAGTACAACCTACTTTTACCTACCTACTTTTAAACATAGTTCTTTTGATGTGAGGCCGTAATGCAATTACAAAATAAGAAGTTTATCCATACCGTACGTCACTGAAGAGTTCTGTACGTACTCGAGTTGCGATCTGCACCTTATAAATCCAGGTCCTGGTTGGGATTTAGATTTAGGAGTAATCTTGAATTTATTCATTCTGACAGAGGGATATTCATATCGATAGATTCAAGCGGGATGATGCCACATAATTTACGAAGGGGTTCGTAAGTCATAAGAATAAATAACATTATTTGCTACATAAATTGTACAGAGTAAAAACAACATTTCCACGTATTCAATACACATTTGTGGAAATTAGAATTTCCACAAATACTTGTATTACATTTTCATATATCCCAGCATTTTCTACTTAATAAATAGGCCAATAAAATTAGGCGAATCTAGACCTGAAACTCAAACGAATTCGTTACAAGCTGATTTTACCGGAATTTCATTCATGTTAGGGTTATATTTAATAGAAAAGAAATCCCGAAAATAATAATAATTTTTCTCAAAAATTCGATTATTTTAAGGCAGTTAACACAAGGTATTTAGTACATTTAGTACCTAACTCTAATACGATATTACATGTGTATAATCTCTAGCAACATTTGTAACTTCGTATGCCTGGCGGCTGAATCGGTTGGGTACAGTGCTCCTGAACCAGATAAGGTCCTTGAAAAGGCAGCGCTCAGCGCGCATCGGCCTTTCACAAGAAAAATCATGTCTCTGAAACCGTTACCTCTTATGAAACTTTATTTTCATCAAAAACTTTCCCACTCCGTTGGGCACATTTTTCGTCCATTAATCATATATCTATGTCCAACCGTTCAAAAATTTTCTCGATGCTGAAGTTTTCACCTCAGTTTTGGTACCGCACCTCCTTTTAAACAATCTGACAAATTATGTATTAAAATAATATATTTTTTATATACACCATTGAAGTTTACTGTGATTAGGCTTTTGACTGGTGCAAAATTTTTAAAAAAATATTAAAAAATGGCGTCACCATCGCAAGTAAAACACAAGAAATTTTTTTTTAACAATAATTGAAAATAATGCGATAATATTTTTGTATTCTTTTTTGCAAATATAAATTTAATGGAGCCCTCTGGACTTACATCCGCAAAGTAAGTCCCCACATTGTTCATATTTTTCAAAAGTATATCTTGGAGTAACCGTTCGACGTTTTAGAAGCGTCTTTTCGACCATCTCTCAAATTAGTCTGGGAACATACGCTTATATAGAAAGTTAATAGGCTGATATAGAAAGTTTATTTGGTGGCTGATGAGATATTTGAATACATGCCCATATCATGTATTTTTGCAAGGGTCCCGTTTGGAATTCGTACGCAAAAAAATAATACAAAAACTTACATCATGTCTAAAATGAATTCGAAGACAAGATGACATGAAAGCCCGGAGCCCATTGTAAAATTAATATTTAAAGCGCGGCCGTAGACATCTTCTGCACGTTTTCATCCAAGATATTTTTATATCAGTTTATTTTTATTTAACATATTGCTTGACAAATCTGTACAAAATACTCCCGTTGATGACAAGCCCCTTTCCTGGAACAGGCCGCAAAAAATACAGATTAAATAAAAGCGCTTGTGAGAATAACTCATTTTTCAACCATGCCAACGCATTGTATTTTTTCCTATGTAGCTCTTTCCCTTTTTATGTAGCTATTAAATTCATAGGATGCTATCAGTTCAATGTTAAAGAAATGGATCTATTATTACACCCAACCCCTAGTTGTATGTTACACATAGATCTATTTTGGTTTGTATCTTGCATATTTTGTGCCTTAATTGGCATTTTATTAAACGCTATTTTCCCGGATAATGCATCGTTAAAATATTTTTCCCCTGTTCAGCGGCTTCTCATTCCTGAACTTGTAATTACTTATTACTAACAAATAATAATTATTGTTATTTAGCTGCTAAATAATATTAAAATTTTAGCACATACATATTGGATATGTGCCTTTGCGTTTCTATATTAGCAAAAAATTATAAGTGTAAACATGAACAAAGTAATTTAATAACAGAAATAAAATGTTATTCAAGATATATTACAAGTTAAACGTATACATAACATAAATAAATGATTCTTATAGCTGATATTTATATTAAAACGAGTAGCCGCACTCAGGGCATCAAATTATTTATGAATAGTAAAAATAATAGAATTCATCAGAAAACACATTCACAGAAAATCTGTGAATTTAAACTTAATAGAATTCCTAGTATAAAATGCAACTCCCCCACCACCAGTACTGTGATCCCTTCTTACCAGATTGTATCCAGCAAACGAAAAACCAGCATCAGGCACACTTGGGTTAAGCCAAGTCTCAGATAGTCCTAGGATGTCAAAATCCTCATCTGTAATAATTTCACTAAATATATTATATTTTCTACCTAAAGAAAGAATATGAAAATACGAGAAACTAAAAAAAGAGTTGAACATTTCGTATTGTATTCACCGACATTCATTGGATTGTCAAATGCCAAAAGCTCGAACGTTTATTAATTTTATTATATATTCGAACTTTCACCGGTGTATGTCGACAAACACAGATGGGCTCCGGTGAATGCCGAAAACGACAGGTCGTAACTTCCTTTTGGGGCGGTTCCTGCATCCTGTTTGTTGGCTTTGGCTTCGTCAGTCTTTAGTAATGGGAACTTTAGTTACTTTTGAGTACTTGTATGGACTCGTTACTTAGGACTTTGCATATCTTTTAACATAATTATAATTATAATTAATGTCATACATTTTCTTGGTTTTTTATATTTCAGTTTAAAAATTAAAATGTAGGTATGTGTATGTTTATTATGTTGGCATTATTTTAGTTGTGTTTCGTGATTTGCAATGTTCTACTGTTTGTTTTAAGTTTGACAATTTCCTTAAGTTTATTGGAAAACTTTTCCCATGTCGTTTTCATAAAAAAATATTACCTATAGTTTTATTTTTGTTTTCCTTTATTAAAAAAATGTTTCTTTTCAAAATACACCATGAGTATAGTTAGAAATAATGATATTCCACCGATATTTCGGATATACGCCAAGCAACTTAGAGAATGTTGACATTCACTGGTGTATCTCGACATTCACCGGATTTTGGTGTTTCACAGTAACATATTATACATTTTATAGAACCCCCAGTAAAAAAGAGACAAGAAACGTAAAAGATAGACAAGTGAAAAAGTAAAGTAAAATAGAGACAAGAAACGTAAAGAGACAAAAATTAAATTAGCTACAACAAAAAAGATAAACAAGGAACGAGCACATTAATCTACTTCACCAGCGCACGTGCTACTGTGATGAATAATGTTACCTCTACGATAAAGCAGTGAGCATTAGATATAATTCACAAGTCGGCTTCCGAGTTAATTAAACGACTTTTATTTTCACGCGCACACCAGACAAATATTTTCCCTCCCGATGACCAAGCAGAGTTCTTCCCGTGCTTCCTTTTAGCTAAAGACAATAGATGGTACCGTGTAGCGGTTAAGTCTTCATCCGTTGGTGCCTTACAATAATTTTCTAGCATCATATATCTGATTTTTTTTAATGTTACTAAGGAACTGGACGAAAATAGTTCTAGATTCAATACGCTTAGATTTTCCCACTCGATATGTACCATCGACATCACTGGGAGAACAAGGAATTTCTATTGTATCTTTAATTATATTAGTTATGATGTCAAGTAATACCTCACCATCCTTTTAAGAAGTGACATTTATTTTCCACAGAATTTATAGCATTCGTGCTTACCTAGACACTTTTCATTAGATTCTGAATGGAATCATTTACTTCCTTTAACTTGAAGTCGAGTATAGCCTCAAATTTATCAAGTCTTTTGTTAAGTTGATTAGCAAAATTCATATATACTATATAAGCTGTACCGTGATGTCCATTTCAGATTTGTTGCCAGTACCACGAATCAACATGACTACCACTATATCGAAGAACAGCTATCAACAAGTATCTATCACAAGTAACAAGTACAGTCAGACTAACAAGTATCAACAAAATTATTTCGACTAACAGGCCGACATCAAAGTCTATGATGATGAATGATCTAAACTAGCACTATGCACAACTTATTCACAAAATTTCGTCTTCACAAACTAATAGATTTTAGGCAAAAATACAGCCAGAACAATAAAAATAACGAGAGCTCTATTTCAACGTCTACTCATGTACGACATTATAATATGATACGACTGATTGCCTGTATTACATTGTATATGAACTGGTATACGATCATCTCGAACAATATGGCAGTTACGCAATACAGATATTAGTCTATAGTTTGAAATATAATACAGATTGCCTTTTTTAGTATTAGCGAAAGAAACATTTTAGCAAGTTTACGTCATAATTCCTTTGAATAAATAGTTTACGTCAAAATCCTTGTATCTTTTTTAGGGTTCCGTACCCAAAGGGTAAAACTCCGCAGTCCGTCCGTCTGTCCGTCTGTCACCAGGCTGTATCTCATGAACCGCGATAGTTAGACAGTTGAAATTTTCACAGATGATGTATTTCTAAAAACAGAATAAAATAAAGGGGGCTCCCATACAACAAACGTGATTATTTTGCTCATTTTTGCTCGATATTGATAACGGCAACACGTAGACGTTAAAACAGAATAAAATAAATATTAAACCTGGTGGGAGCCCCAGTTTACAAGAGACAATGATTTTTTTGTAGAGTTTTTCATAGTTTTTTAACACTGGGTAAACTTTTTCACAAAATCTCAAATGTGAAAGGCATTTTCTGCGCTATATTTCCATGCGTCGCAAGACCTTGGTATTTAATATTTTATATATCACATTATTATGTATTAGGTTAATATTGTTTGATTTTAGTATATGCTTCGAGAATAATTGTGCACAGCCGTTAACTTAAACATCGACTTAATTGAGCATAAGACAGCATAATCGTTTGATTACGTACTATTATTACTCAAGATTTACTACACATTCAACAACTTAACATCTGTCGTAAACAATTACTGTTAAAACAGTGGATCTAAATATTAATGTACCCAGTCAGAGGATACACAAGATTTCTTAAAGCAATGAGACGATAGAATAAAGCATTTTGGATCGCAAATGGGTTAGGTTCTTTCTTCAGTAGCAGATCTAACATCAACTAGGTGCTATTCCCTTGCGTCGTTTGTCTCACTTTATCGGCTCATAAACGATTAATTGTGTTAGGCTGGATCCTTAAGGCAATAACTACTTCCCTTTGAGAAAATCCCGCTTGCTACCTCCCTTTGTTAGTTCTGCTAAATACAACCCACTATAAAACAGATAATTATCTACAATAAAAATTGCTTTATAAAGGATAACGTGTGGGTGGGAATATTTTGGAAAACAATATAAGAAAATTGAACTTGGCGCTATTTTAATGTATTTCTACAACTAATAATACCACATTTTCGAAATTCCGTGTTTCAACAATGATATTATAAGACGTAAAAATCGTGGTAAGGTCACATAATTGACCTTTAAAATGCAGGTCTTCGCCAATGGGCGCGCACGATCTTTCACCTCTTTCGGTTTCTCGCCTATATCTCAAAAACTATGCGTTTTACCGAAAAGGTTACAAAATTAAAGTACTTCGACAAAATTTCCTACATTTTTAATGTATTTTATTTATTTCTATGGCGGATCTTTTCGCCGCTAGGGCGACTGGAAATGTATGCTAGGGCGATGTATGCTTTCAGAGTTTTGAAAATAGTTTCACAGTAAAATAAACTTATAATTGCACCACAAATTTATACATGAAAAAATACGTTAGGCTACGTACTTTTATATAATAGGGAAATATATAAAAAAAAATAAAAATAAATGTGTGTACAGTTGGTCGCTCGAAGGAACTAAAATGTGCGTTGCACTGGCCTAAATTTAAAAGTGGACTGTAATACTTTTTTTGTAGTTGTCGTTGCACTTAAGACTTATAGTGGCTATTCACTACAGCAATCAAAAGGCGGCTTGATTTTTGTAGGTATAATTTTACAAACCGCACAGGTTATGGTTACAAATACACATTTTCACAAACTCTTAACTAAAATGTACAATATTTGCTTAACTTTTACATTTACTGACACTGACACACTGTTTATTGGTTGACTACGTACTACGTAGTCAACCAATAGGGTCATCTGTAAAGAACAGATAGGATAGATTATAGTAGATTACTAAAGTTATTGGTACATATTAAAGAATCGTTCATGTTTAATATTCAATGATACCCTCAAGTATACCTTCAGGAAATTCAAACCCAAGTGCTCTAGGTCCGAGTGTTCACTTCCATCGATTCACAGACACGTACTTACAGGAATCCTCGCAGTTGACGAACATATCGGCGCAACTTAGTCCCGCCTTCTTGCAGTTGCGTGCACAAGTTTTAGTGCATCTACAGGTCACTAACTTCAGCAATTGAGGGGGAGCAGAGGCGAAAAGTGTAATGATGTGTGATGACCAACAACAGGCTATAACCAGTTGTTGGTCATCTTCCAACCCCAATATTCGGCACATAATGCCCCCATCCATCGCTGCACTTATAAAAATAAACCCTGTAGCTGCGCTGTGTGGCTGCTGCTGCTGACGGTGGTAGTGCAGCTATATTGAGGAGGCCCTGAAAGCTGCCTTCTTATGATTCGAAAATCTCAGATGGTCCAAAGAAGGTGCCATCCTACCTGTGTGCCATACAATGAGATGGTTCCCCAGCTGTTGTTTTGGTGAGTGGCATTTGGATCCTTAAATATGCCTGCAAAATCAGCAAAATCTGGTTAATTTTATTCATATGTCTGCAATATTTTATTTATTTTCAAAACTGTGAAAGCATACATAGCCAACATGGGTTGTAATCACGGAAATCGAAAGTATAGTGCTCTAAATCGAATAGTTGTCACTTTTTTGGATTTTGCCCATTTTTCAGCGCGATCTAGTGGCGGAACGCTCGGCCACAGAAACAAATGAGATACTTTAGAAATTTAGGAAATATTGTCTACTCTAATTTTGTATAGAATGGTCTTTCCGATAAAACACATAGTTTTTGAGATATAGGCGTGGTTTAGGCTTTGCAAAAAAAAGGGGCTCTGGGCAAAATTTCTGTCAGCAAAGTTCAGGTTCATGTTCAGCGACCCAAAAAACATAGAGGGTGAGAAAATTACAACTATGGCCAAACTTTCCCATATTTTTCTTAATATTAATCTTAATATTAATGTGCAAGCGAGGGATACCAGACCCCTCTAACGGTCAGTTGCTACTACTCATCAGACATTACTGAGTAAAGTCTTTGACAAGCAGCGTCCTGCAATGCAGGCACCTAGAGCAGCGACCCTATGTACCAGATGTAGACTAGTTTCGAGCTGTTTGGCTCTCATCAGTACACCGTAGGTAGAGGAATTAATGAATGACCAAAACTATCAAAACAGTCATGCAGACTAAGCAGTAGTGTGCAAGCGAGGGATACCAGACCCCTCTAGTCTGCTTAGTCTGCATGACTGTTTTGATAGTTTTGGTCATTCATTAATTCCTCTACCTACGGTGTACTGATGAGAGCCAAACAGCTCGAAACTAGTCTACATCTGGTGGAGGTATTGGTGAATGACCATAGCTATCTTATCGGATTTGCAGGTGTAATTCAATACAGGTAGGAATATTAGTTCTCTGTGTAGTTGTTACCTGTAAATCCATTCAGTACTTAATATTAATATTAATCCTAACTTATTAATCGTTTTGCACCAATACTAGATAGTGTAGGAGACGCAGTTATTTTCTCACTGCTAAACATTTTACAGATGATAGTAGCAATAAGTTGTAGAGATAAACGAAAACCTACCACGCATATTTGGATATAAACGGAAACGTATCATTGAGAAGTTCCTTCGCTTTCATCTAAGCTCTTGGAAATTATGATCGATATATTTAATCGAAGCCATTTACATTTCAATGTAATTTAAATTCTAATTAAATGCTTATTAAATACTGTATTGCGAAATTTAATGCTCTCTTATTTAAAAAAGCGATCGTCTGCTAACTTCATAATAAGTTAAACAGAACAAAAAATTCTCTTATGGAAAATTGAAGGCTAATTAAAGGCTAATTAAATGCTGTATAACGAAATAAAATGCTATGACACTTTTTCGAAAAAACTATGTCCTGTTAACATGAGAATAAAGTTTCAGAACAAAGTCAGTTGAACAAAAAATGCTCTAATGAGGAATTTAAGGCTAATTAAAGACTAATTAAATGCCCTAGTACGAAATGTAATGTTCTTATATTTTTTTGAAAAACGCGATGTTCTGCTAACTTAAAATAATATTAGCAGAGTAAAATCAGCAGAACAAAAATGCTCTCATGGGAAATTTAAGGCTACTTAAAAGCCAATTAAATGCCTTATCGCTCGCTACAATCTGCCAACTTGAAAATAAAGTTTGCATTAAAAAAATTAATTACATTTAAAATTGTGAACGGTAGTTAGTTACAGTGAGGTATAAAAAACAATTTGTCTCAGCTCATCGCAGTACTAGTTCTCGAGTTTATGAAAAGAAAAAGAAAGTTCTAGGTGGAACTGTAACGACGATATGTTATATGGCAAAGGTAGTCTTTGACTAAGTAAAACAGTCACACCGTGCATCACATTCGATCATGTGACGAAACGCACTGGAAAACCTCGATCGTACTGGAAGTCGAAAGTCGCACAGCAAAGATTCCACGAGTACAGAAAAGGGAATCAGGTACTGCTTGGTTAGAATTAAGCATTTAATTAGCCTTAAACCATTGTAACTAACTACCATTCACAATTTTAAAACTAATTATTTTCTTTCAAAAGTTTGGCAGCATTTCATTTAGCGATATGGCATTTAATTAGCCTTTAAGGAGCCTTAAATTCTCCTTGAGAGCATTTTTTGTTTTTTGCAAACTTTGCTCTGCTAACTTATTATTAAGTTAGCAGAACATCGTTTTTTTTACAAGCTTTAATTTAACTTTAAGTGGCGTCATTACAAGCTTTTATTTAACTTGCTATGTATATATGTATCTACGTATGTATGTTTGTTCGGGTCAAATTTTGCAACTGAATTTTAAAGTAGTTATCCTCAACCGATTAAACAAGTATACGTGCATGCACGTATAGTTTGGATCGCAATGCATGGATAGCTAAGTGACGTAATTATAAATCCAATATGGCGGACTAGTTATTTTTTATGCACCCACATGACATGGGTGTCAAATGAAAGGGTTTGCTAAGAAGAATACGAAAATAAAAAGAGGTCACTCTAAATCCAATATGGCGGACTCCCAAAAATGGCGGACTATGTTTTTTCATGGAGTGCGTAAACCCCATGATATGGATATCAAATGAAAGGGTTCAAGTGGAAGAAACGGACAAAATGGCGGAAAACATAATGGTATACCAATTTTGAAGAGTTATAACTCAGCAAATGTACGGGATATTTTGATGACGCTCGAACAAATGTTGTAGGGACCGACATGGGTTACGATTTTAGAGTCGAATTGTTCGGGTCAAATCTTGCAACTGAATTTTAAAAGTACGCCTTGGTTGGCTTCTTACTATGACTAATTTGGCGAGATGGGCGTATATGCAGACTTTGCTCTGCTAACTTTAAAGACCTATTTAAATTTATAGGAACCACTGCGTTATCTTCTGGAAATTAACATATTTTTGAAAATGTATGAGCTCGTAAGCAGACAACTTCTATTCTGTATATGTACACATAAATGGATTTAAATCTTCTA
>CAXKVY010013370.1:0-39368 GCA_964058915.1 Tetropium fuscum | reverse complement strand
GGGTCTGTAATAAGTCTTCGGTTACGTTTTGGGATCTAGATTTCGCTATTAACGCCGTGTCGTCCGCGTATAAAGCTATATTAAGTCTGTGGTCTCGTGGTTGTGGAATGTCATTGATATAGATATTGAATAATATGGGGCCTAGTGATGATCTCTGGGGCACCCCTGACAACACTGGGTGTAAGGACGGGCATACCCCATTAACTGCAACTATAAACTGGGGGCCAGAAATAAATCAGTGTATAATTTTTATTATACGTTCCGGATATTACGCCTGACGGTCATTCCGTTTTAGCAGCAATCTACGAATATTATAAGTGTTAAAGTTTGTATATTTGGATGTTTGTTACTCAATCACGCAAAAACGGCTGATGAACAGATTTGGATGAAACATGGCACGCAGATATTGCACACAGTTTATTACCTGGATTAATACATAGGATACTTTTTGTTCTGAAAAAAATGTAATGTTTCTGTGGGATTATTAAAAAATGAACAACATAGGCGGTCGGACGTACGACTGAGCTGGGCTAATCGGATTTTCATTTTTTTTCTTAAAAACAATTAGAAAGGGGAGAGAGAGGTATTGTACATATTGGCTTTATGGTAACTGAAGTATGGTACATAATATGTTCGTGATTCTAAATGGTGTAGATTTATCGAGAATATAGCATCAATCGTTGTTCCTGATTTAGTCGTGGCAATATTCCAGTCGTTATTCATATCTAAACTAAGATCTAAGAAAGTGAAGTAATGACAAGGACGCATCCTCCGCAAAAATATCATCATCCATTTGGATCAGATTCGAAAGCCCAATCCAGATGTATCCAGCAGAATATGCATAAGTAATATTGTATTCTGGTTAATTCCGATTCTGTCACGATCGTTTATAAATTATATCAAAATTACTTTCTGCTTTAGAAAACTTGTGGGGGATCATTGCCCAAATCAAAGCTGCATTCGATATCTTTGTTGCTCTCTCTCTCCCTCATATCTGTCATATGCTTTATCTCACTTACGAGACGAAAATGTTATAAAATGTGTTGTGACGCGACCTTGAAAAATCACTCTCATGCGGCAAAAGAAATATTCACTTCAAAAACCATTAATTGAATTGTCACTGAAATACAATATAAAGAGTGTATCTCCACACACCATCTCTGGACTTCGTCGTATGAGATTTGACACTCTGCATGTCTTTATTAGAATTTTGCAAAACAAATCTGTATAAGAAAATTAGTTTGCATACTGATGTACATAATCTTACCGTTAGTTATTAACATACTCTAACACCTCGTATTCAGTCACCATATTTTTTTAAACGTTCATTCTATTACAACATCCGTAAATACCTGATTAAATTTTCTTGGAATCAATTTTTCTGTTCCAATTTGGCTGTTATATTTTCATTCGATACTTTGCTTAATCCCGCTAAAAAAATATCGGTAAATACCTACGTCTCATTTCCTACCATTTATTTGCCAAACGGGACACGTAAATCACTTCTACACTTCCAGGCACATGGAGTCCTTTATCCAAATAAAATTTTTCAACAGAACTGTTTAGGCCCAGAGCTATTTTCATTTAATTTTACTACTCAAAACGCATTCTAAATTTAAAGTAGAGCAGAGGGTAATTGCCTCAAATGTTTTCAATCCTCCGTGAAATTGCTGTACTTAGTCATAATTACAGTTATTTAGATTTTTTAGCAGGGCACTCAGTTAATAAACTGTCCACCTCGGGTCGTTTTTGGCCCTGATATATGATCGAGGGAGGATACGCGCCGCAAATAGATGGATTATTTTTATGCGGCCGTTATTTTTTGTGGGCAGCGAAGCATACAATTGTACCCACGTAAATGTCCAAAACTATGGCCTCGATCTAAAATATCTAACTTTGCCATAATTATATTTACAAAGAGTTCATTCGTCTGCAATTGTACTAACTCCGATTTTGCTTTTAAAAGCCACGTATTTTTCTGTATTTGTTTTGATATTCATGTTTGATGTTTTGATATGTAATTATTGTTCTTTGAGATAAGGACGTCACTGACTTTTAATAAATTATAACCTAATTATTTTATGCGATTACGTGGTACAGATTCTACTGCACTTTTTAGTGGTATAAAATTTTTAGTTAGGTAGACTGCAAAATAATATGTTCTAGAAAATCGAAATTTTATAACATAACCTTTATTAATACTAAAATATATTACAGTATTAACAAAACAATTATAAAAACTAAATAAATGTTTAAATTAATGGCTGACTGAAAGTGTCCTCCATTTACTTGCTCGCAATATCCAAGACGGAATTTAACCTCGCGTAAAACTTCTTCGTGAAGTCTAAAATATAAGGTCTGTGTGAATAGACATAATAATATTGAGGAATTAAATGATAGATCTATAACAATAATAAGATAAAATCCGACTAGGAGTAGTCCAAGAGGTTTTATGCGAGTTCAAATTCCACATCGGGTAAATAGTCCCACATTTAAAAGTGGTGATAAAATTTTAATTAGTAATTACAGACCAATTTCCTTCTTGTAAAATTTTGCTAAGTTACCTGAAATAATTTTATATGATCGAATCTACCCATCTTTTCAGCATGGTTTTACAAACAATCGATCGACAATGTCCAATGTAACTATCTCCACTCAATTTATATAATATAAGAGATTTTAGAGAAACAGGGACAAGATTATGTGATATACAAAGATTATGCAAAAGCTTTTGACAGAAAAAAATACTTCAATATTTCACCTAAAAAAATGATTTATCTATTCTTACTTTAAACAGAGAGAGCCATATGCCGTGTATAATGGTTTTAATTCTTCTAATTATTTGGTATATTTGAGGTTCCCCAGGGCCAATTCTAGAACCGTTACTATTGTTATTATTCATAGTTTACTTAAGAGAAAGGTTAACAAAATGACGTAAACGGTTAGGCGCGGTAAGGTTTATAATTTTTAAAACTTTAACTAATATGTATTAGGTCTGAGAGGTTCGGTAGTGATGTACTTTATCAACTTTTCTATTAACAACTTATGTGTATAGATAAGGAACATAAGGATAAGAAAAGAAATAACAAAGAAAGGCCAACAGGAGCACTATTCGGTTTAAAATGGATAACCGCCTCACAACTTCTAGGTATGCTTTTCTATCTAGGTATAAGACCTTGAAATGGAGAAATACTACTATTCAAATAATCCCACAAATTTTCTATGGATTACAGTCATGGTGAAAGAGCGGGCCAAAATATTCTGGTGACTTTATTTACCTTTAATCAGTTGTAGAATTGGCATCCAAGATGATCAGGCATTATCCTTTATGTAGACAAATTTATATACAGCATTTGCAGCAAAAGGATAATAATTTGTATTAGAACATCATTGAAGTAATTTTCTCTGGTTACTGTTGGATTAAATATTATAAATCCTGTCCTGCTGGCTTTTGTAAATCCACGCCGATTTCACCAACAGTAATCGATCGTCCGCCAAATGGATATAGAAAAATAAACAGTTAGACCCCAGTTGAATGGTTTCTGACATAGGCTCTTCGATGTGCTGGTGTTAGAGCAAGACTTTTTTTAGGTCTTTTCGGGATCAAATTCCAAGTTCATGCAAGCGATTCCTACTAGTTGTGATGAAACCTGAATCATGAGTTTCTTCCATCATGTTTTTATGTAGGTTGAATCTAGGGTTCGCGACAGATTAAACCTCAAATACCATAGTTGATCGATATTTGCAAAGTTTCATATTTGTGAAGTTTGCAAAGTTGGCGTCGTTTGTTTCTTTAAGATACAAACAAATTTTAAAGAACAAATAAAAGTTTAAACTTGGGCAATCCAAAAATCTAAATACGGTACATTTTTATCCATTTTTAAAATGGAGGTAGCTTCAAAAAAATTGGACAAAAAACTTACTTGCAAAATGGCTTGTATTTAAATTATATATCATCGTATTTTGCGTTTAAAATTTTTGGGGTTTTTGATTGGTTTCATTTTTATTTCCAGGGATATCAAGATAACAAGGAGCTACTCCTACTCCTTGATATTTTTCGGGATGATATGATAATGGCAGGGGGTAATATAAATACAATAAAAGTCGTAGATTTTAGAAAATAATAGTATCATAGTAAGAAATAGTATCATATTTTCATATTAAACGAATTGCTATCAACAGCATAATAAAAGTAAATACATTACGAATATCACCACTATAAACCGAGTACCCTGAAGAAGGCGTTGTACTAAGCGATCCGGTAGGGGATGATGGGGTGGTAATAGAAGGAACTATTGTTCCATTGTCAGTCGCTTCTGTGGTAACTGTGGTAACAGTAGGTGTGCTAATGCGGTCCATCCCATTATAATTGTTGAGCATATTGATGACATCATAGTATAAAATAGATGCCACGTCTTTGGCTATTATGAAATCTATGTGATTGAAGTATGGGTAATCAATTAAATGTTTTTCCATTACGTTTGGAAGTTCATCAGCCAATCTATCAACATCCTTAAAAATATATATTAAAATATGTTAAGATGATATTGAATAGGTACTCACAATGGTGGAAACCAGCCAGTCATTCATTCCATAATATAAAGCCACGGGGGCTGTAATAAACGAAATATCGTAATCTGGCGGTACCGTTTGGTTATACATCTCCAAATTTTTAATAAGGCCATAATCATATTGTCTAAAGCTCCCTACAACAAAGTATGTGGAAGAAGTAGGTACTGACAAAGAGAGACAAACAATGTACGTGCTATGCTTCTGATAAAATATATACCTGACTCGACTTCCTGCAGCAAATGGATGATCTCCTTCATAGAGTTTCCTGCTGGAAAATTATCAAAAAATGTAGGAAGTGATGACTGAAAAGAGATGCAATAGTTGATATCATATAAAACAATATGACGCACACTTACCCTATCTAGTTGTTCTGAATCGAATCCGAAAATGGCAAAGAGTAATACGCTGCAGAGCTCGTGGTATTTCCCAGATTCTGCACACACTAATTTAGCTACTGTTGATAATAAAATTGAATGAGGTAATATTTCAGTAAGGTTGAATAAGTCCCTCGCTAGCTAAAAAATGAGTACCATTAATATGCCTAAAATTAACATGATAAACGATTAGCTTGGTGGTAATATTTTTTTTGAAAATAAATTTTTCGTCTTCTTCTACAGTACATGCAGTAAATGGTTGTTAATAGAGGCTTATAATAAGGTTTTAAAGAAAACTTCAAAACCGATGAAAATTCGGGATCTTGTACGTTCAAAAGTTAAACAAATAGTGGAAAGCAGAAACAGGGGTATCTCGGATTTTTTGGTAACCATTCATTGCTACTGTCATAGAGAACATATAGTGCGAAGGGCTTCGAATAATTTAGAACATACGAGGTGTGACAATAGTTTCGCTTCGAAAATTAAAAACAATCGTGAGACCAGAAAGAGGGGAGGTCCCAAATTTTTGATACTAACCATACATTGCTACTCTCCTATAGAACACTTAGTGCGAAGGGCTTCGAAAAATTTAGAAGATACGAGGTGTGACAATAGTTTCCTTGCGAAAAGTTAAAAAATCGTGGAAACCGGAAACAGGGGTCTCCCGGATTTTTTATGGTAACCATACACTGCTAGCGTCATAGAGAACATGTAGTGCGAAGAGATTCGAAAAATTTAGAATATACGCGGTATGACAATAGTTTCGTTACGAAAAGTTAAAAAAATCGTGGGAACCGGAAACAGGGGTGTCCCGGATTTTTTATAATAGAGAATATATAGTGCGAGGAACTTCGAAAAATTAAGAACATACGGGATGTGTCAATAGTTTCGCTACAAAAAGTTAAAAAATCCGGAAACCGGAAACAGGGATGCCCCGGATTTTTTATAGTAACCATACATTGCCACTGTCATGGAGAACATATAGTGTGAAGAGCTTCGAAAAAATAAGAACATACAGGGTGTGACAATAGATAAATAAAGAAAATAAATAAATGTTATGCAGTACTTACATAGACAAATGTGAGATGGTCTTTGATGAGCTGCACCAAAGGATTTTTCAAATTACTTGAGTAGACCGGCGGCCCTAATGCCACCATCAAATTTATTTTGTCATTATATTCCGGCTTCATAGAAGCTGTTACAAAGAATTGAGTGGTTCCTTGAGAGTGACCCACGTATGAGATATTTTGATTTCCGTTATATTCCACTACGTGATCAATCATGGCTGGAATGTCGTACATACCAAGCTCGTGAAAACTAAAAAAATAATGTTATTCATATAGACATAAATAAGTTGTTCGCTATAATAGATAACCGAGAATTCTGACCTAAAATCCCAAAATGTTGTATTCTTATCAGGGTTCAATGTCTTATGCTTCCTAGACCAAGTGTTTCCCCGGTTATTTCCCAGCCAGACGTCATATCCTTGGTCAGCAAGCATTAGCGCAAGTGATTTTTCCGGGCCCAGTATAAAATAATCCACCGAACTACTGCCTAGACCATGCAGAAGAAGCACTGCAGGTTTTGATTTATTTTCGAATGTGCTCACGGTCGTATTTTTTCCATTTGCGATCCTATGGAGGGTGAGGATGTAGCCATCTTCAGTGGTGATTTGATGACTCTCGAAAGGATAACCATATTGGTCCAAGAAGTCTCCCTATGGTATATTATTTATCTTTATATGTAATAATCAGATTTTTTCAGATTTTTACCATACAATTTATGGATTAGTTTACATACACAGAAGTAGCTACATTTAAAGTCACAATATGCAACTTTAGAGGTTGAAATTAATATTATAAGTTAAATCTTGGAATCAACTAACAGTGTGAGTATAATTCAAATATTCGAATACGTGATAAAAGCTGTGTTCTAGCCAGATACCAAGTGAGTAGCATGCATGGTGTGGATTTTGTGTTGTGACTCACGGTGTATCTGAAATAGCGTTTTAAATATACTCGTCAATATGCACGGATATTCATAATCCATTTTTTAAAAAGTTGTTGGCCATATGTCGCATCATCAATAATACGAAGAGCTGCTTTTTGTAGGGTTAATAATTTATTGTCTGAATTACCCCATATTCCAACTCCATAAGACAAATGAACGTGCACAATGCAAAATACACCGTGACTAGTCCAGAACTCGCTTCAATTGACGCAAACAGAATATTTGTGAGGACGACTTAGAACTGATAATCCGAATTAGGTGCCAAATTTAAATTAGTTCTAATGGTGAATCTCGGAAATTTATAGTTTGTATTTATTAGTGCCAATTTATCTAAAGTGACGTACATATTTTGCGATTTAGATTCATTTAATTTAAACTTATTTAAAGAAACCGACGCTTTACCAGAGTTAGACCATCTGAAGCGTCATCGCACATGGTCAAAAGAGTGGTATCATCAGCAAATAATATGCATACACTATCATCATCATTAATAAATATAAGGCATAGGATGGGTCCCAGAGCAGATACCTGTGGAACACCATTTTTAATAGGTAACAGTCTTGACGCATGAATACTATGTGCAACACATTGTTGTCTATTTATCGAGTAAGAAAAAAATAGTTGAAGTACATTTCCATATTTAGTGTTATTAAGAAATTTTAAGTCAAAGAAATATTTATTTGCTTAATTAAATGGACAGTTAGAGAAACTACAATCGGAGTAAGCAGTTACATGATCAATCTCATCAGCAGCTGTAGTACTAAATATTTCTGTGGAATTTGTACCAGGGTAGGCAGCAATTCCGATCGACATAAGATACATTTCTTACTGCACTTCTGCGAGAAATTTGTTGATCTGTTCCCTAGTCAAAACTTTTGACTTTTTAGGTCCATATCCTTCGCCCTTTCGCTTAAAAAAGCAACAAGCTTGTAATATTTGCTTATCTCCTGACTAATTATGTTCATCACCCAACATAATAATTTATAATTTAAAGCATATTTTCACTGAACTTGCCCCTAACGTTTTTCAGATCACACCATCTTAGGAAACAATTGTACTTTGAAACTGTTGCTTTGACTTACTAGGCAATAACGCTAGTGGCTTTATTAAGAGCTTCTTCGATTTTCGCTGGGAGAAATTCATTTTCTTGATCACTTTTCATGTCACGATATTTTGAAGTTACTTGTCAACAAATGATCGAACTTTCATAACCATAGTAGCAATAAATGCGTTGATTTGTACTTTTAATGGTGTTTGTCGACAAGATAGTATATTAATGTAGTGTACTGTAAGTCGGTTTTTACAGCGAGCTCAAAGTGATGAGAAACCCGTATAGACTTGCGATCTGAGCCGTTCATGGAAAAAATTAATGCCCAAGCCTCCCATGAGCACTACGTAAGCGCAGAAATGCATTTCTTTGCCATTCAAACTGACACTGAGTGGCTCCAGGTCGGATTGAACTACGCTCAGAACCCCATCCACACGGCGACACTATGCACATAATATGTATCTATGAGAATAAAAAGCAAAGCGGCTTTATGCCCACTGACGCGGTTATCCCAACCGATGACATTGACGTTTTATATTTTGACGTTTTACATAGAAAATTTAAGCATTAAGAACTAAAAAAAACTAGTTCAAGATAATAAACGTATAATGGTCGTGGACAAAGTATAGCATTCAACTAGCAATTAATAGCCATTATTCACGCGAGCGACTTTGCCACTTGCCTATAGCTCGTGCTTGCCTACCCTGCGTGAATAATGGTTACAGTTAATAACCCCTTTAATAATATACTATTATGCTTTTTTGTTTATTGGAGACATATTTAATGCGATATCATAAATCAGCAATAGATTACACATTATCTAAAATAATAATGGCTAGACCTGTAGTATAAATGCAACCATTATACTAAAATCATATTGTAGATAATAATTTCGATAATTTTATTTTTCAAAACACGGATTTTCCGAAAACATCTTCGCCTATATCAATGGTGTGTATATCAATAGTACTAATAGTTTGCTACGAGAAAATCCGCACAACCACATCATCCCTCTTTAAAGACGATTATATTAGCGGAGATATTTATTGTTTCTTTTTTAAATAAAATCTGATTCAGAATGTTTATATTTATTTGTTAAAACTTTTTGTACCTTGGAATGTTGTATTTCAAAACCTGATTTAGTAAATAGAAATAATAGCATCGATATAAGACATATAACAAAAGCTTTTCTTTAAAATGGGTCTCAATAGTTTTCTTTTTGTATTTATCGTATTTAAATTAAGGCTAATGAAAATATCTCGAGTGTTGAAGATTTCTATCAGCAAATGTAAAGTGTTTTTCAATCTACCAGTTCCATTATTTTCAAATATCACTATTGAATTAAATTAAAATAAATGTAAATGAAAAAATATGTATTCTCAAGGATTTATTCAAATACTAACTATTGCATTGGGGATTTTATCGTATTGAGTATATTATCGTACACACAGGTTATTTTGACGATTCTGATGAAGATCGACGGTATTCTACGCACTTACAAATATTCATGAAATAAAATTTCAAGCATGTATTGATAGAGGAGAAGGTGCAAATATGGAATATGCTGGCAATAGGGAATAGCAGTTGATTTTGAAAACAAAGTGTCTGGATCTATCGGAAAGCGGTAGAAGTTACTTATACATTTCCTTCAAACGTTGGTAGAGGACTGAAAACATTCCTAAAATTTTCAGTCTGGCACACGTGATATTGTGACCGCGTCCACATAAAGTTTCAGTAGGAAGGTAATTATTAATGTCTACATTATCTTTTTGCTGAATGTTTTTATTGGAGTGTACCAGTTTACCAGTGTAAAAAAGCAAAAACCGGAAATAATAAAAAGTTCATATTTTTAGGAAAATAACGGCACGACACCCAATGTAGGTCAATATTATAGCTTTTTTCAAATTTGTCGTTCATATTGAAAATACAGTAAACGTTTCGAGTACAATCCACGAACGCCTGGTAGAAGAAGTACACGGTAGGGCCATACAGCTGGCTAAGCGGAAAAAGTTAATAACGCCCTCTTATATTACGCGGCTTTAATGCTTTCTGTAAAAGGCTTCAAAATAACCAAAACGGGATGTAGTTTAGATTTTAACGAGTCTTTTGCATATTTAATATGCAAACGTTCTTTTGGCTTCTGGCAGATAGCATAATTTTATATAAGAAAGACTCATCTTCTAGTTGTGAAGATGAGATTGTCACATCCAACAGTGCTGTGCACCATACAAATGTCGATACGTCGATATGTTAGACAGCAGTTACTAATTTATTTGCTGGTAAAAAATATAATTATATGTTTAGTTGGTATGTATATAGGAATAAATAGAAGTTGTTTAAAAATAAGTAAAAATAAAAATATAATGTATGTTAATTATTTATTTGAAGTAGATATGGAAAGTAATCCAAATTCTGCAAACGCTACCTAATGCATGCTTTTGCAGACTACATTATATTTCTATGTTCAAATAATGTCATTGGTGATAACAGCATAGGCTTCAATATATCAATAATACAATTTATTTCAAGTTTTTTGAGTATAATAGCTATTTATGTAACCAGTTGTGAAAAGTAGTATTTTGTGTAACGGGCAGATTTATGCGGAACGAGCGCTAGGATGCGAGTTATACATAACAGTGTTTCCCAACGTGTTTCATACAAAATTTCTTCTAATTTTCACCAATTTTGTGTTTTATAAGAAGAAAACTTTATACGTTTTTATACGTATAACGAATTTTATACGTTTAAAAATAATCCAGTAGGTTTTAACGTTGTGACAGCTTGTCACTTTCATAGCTTGTCTGGTCCATGTCAGGTCTAAATAACCTACTATGAAATGAACTTTACAAAACCAGTTGCATAATATTTTACTTTTCGTAACTGGTTGTGAAAAGTAAGACGTTTCCTAACGTCAAAGGGTTTAGAAAAGTGTCAAAATTAGAAAAATATTTTGAATTAAATGATTATTTTTTTAATTGAAGTAATAAATGATAGAGCAATTGTGTACTTAAATAAATGTAATCACATCGACAAAAAATGTTTAGCAGGCTTATAGTTATTTTACTTAGAAGTGCTGAGAAATTTGATATAGTTATTGTGATATACGAATACGAACTTATTAAAAACACTAAAACAAAAAATAATGTAAACTTTTATGGGCCTCATGCGCATTATTTGTGATATCATTAATATTTCACCTGTTTTAAAATGATTATATAAGCCTTCTAGAATATTTTTTCGATGTGCTTCAAGTATTGTGTATTGTTTAATAAAAAATGTTTATTGGCAGGTAGGTCAAAACTAGATGACGAAAAAAAAAATAATTTAATAATTAATTGTAAAAAAATAATATGAATAAATGTAATTCAATTAAATTATATGTTACGAAATACCTAAGTACAAAATAATTTCTAGTGCTATAATTCTCTTGTCCCATATATTTTCAAATGCCGGAACAGACATATTAATTTGTCACCAAATATTCCGCCGTAAATCTTTGATATTAGTACCAAAACCTAATATAATTATGTGTTTATAATGTATAATAAATCAAAACCACTGTAAACATACTTAATGAAATAAATTTTGTATTTGTAGATATATACTTACAATATCGAAGTCAAGAAGTTCCGTTTTAGTGGCAGTAACATTTTCTGCTAAAAAGTCCTCGACATTTATAATGTGCTCTGCTAAAGCTGTGAGAATAGATACACAAATGAAAAAAAGGAGAGTGAAACACATTGCAAAATGTTTCAAACTGAGGATTGTGATTATAAGTGATTCGTTTTATCATTTAACAAGATAGAAATCTGCTAAAGTTACGATAGACATAAACAAAAAAATGGAGGGTATACATGATGTCGAAATAGTTTCCAGAAACGAGAGTTAAAATATGAGCAGCTTGTATGAGCAGCAAATTGATTGACCTCAATCATATTATGATGAATATTATCCCTAATCTGAAATCTTATATTTCGATTATATACAAACAAGCGATGTTTCCATGGATAATGAAAAACATAAATATGGTTGTGCTCTTCCTGCTACAACATTTTGTATTGCTTCGTGTAATGAATCATATACTGTGAAGTAAGTAGCTAGTTATTATCTAGTAGCTAGTAGCTAGTTACAAAATCTTATTAATATAAATCCTTATATATTATGTTGGGATACTTTATTATAATTTCAAACAGCACTTCCTTCACGTTTAGATAAACAAATTCCTACTTCAAGATTTATCAGTTTTCATAGGAACTTATCTTCAACCGAGTTGTTATCGGTAAGAATATTGCAATCTATTTTTAGAACATTGTAAAACACCTGCTCTTTTGTATTTTATGAATGTCACGAATGACGTTTTCATCAAATATTGATAATTCTGCCTTTTGGTTGACAAGTACAGATTTATATCTGTTTACAGTTTGTTTTATAGACATTTTAGTATAAGCGATCTATGTCGAAAGGCACATAAAAGTGATAAATCTACCCATAATAGCTATTTATGTAACCAGTTGGGAAAAGTACTATTTTGTGTAACGAGCAGATTTCTGCGGAACGAGCGGTAGCGAGTTCCGCAAAAGGATGCGAGTTACATAAAATAGTGTTTCCCAAAGTGCTTCATACAAGATTTCATACAAGTCTCACTTTACATGTCAAAATTAGAAAAAAAAATGTCATGGCTTCTCTTCAGGAGAACTTAATTTAACTTAATTTAAGAACTTAATTTTGCGGACTTATGCGAAAACAAAATGTTTGCAAAATTCACTTTCGCTCGGTTAAGATCGAACTATATCAAAAAATATGCATAGTATGAATATTTTACAAGTCAAAAGTTGTTTATTTTTAATTCTTTAATTTTTTAACCTTAAAAAATTAAAGTTTATTGTTACACAGTATATTATATACACCTTCAAGAACATTTGTGAGAAGTGTCAATTACTTACGGAAAAGTGTCAATTACTTACGCGCAGTAAGTAAAATGGGGATGCTTCAGTAAGTTAACATTAATAACCTGGCGACGCGGACGGGCGACCGACGTCTAACAATATTAGTAAGCGAAACTTTTGGGAAAATTTATTTTAAAATTACAGCATGCCTCCGTTGGGCTATCCGAAAATAAATGCTGGGAGCTGATAATATTTGTACTTATCATCGGCAAAGATCAAGCCCTCTATTATATACATTGGAATATGATTAATAAATATGGAAAATTAACGGTCCCAAGATCCTACCCTGCAGGATACTCGAGTTGATGTCAAACTCTTCGGACGTTATTTTATATACTTTTACTAGTATTTCACAATTATTTAAAAACTAGTGCATCGATTGTTGTAAGGTATGCCCAGTTTTGATAATTTTATCTTGACAAATTTTAAATTAAGGCTATTAAAAGCACGTAGTATATCAAAAAATATACCTATTAAATATCTTTTTTTTTCAAATTTTTCTTGATAATGTTGCACGATCTAGTGTTGGAGACTCGCAAACCGCCCTTTTCTATATACGAGTTCATTGTACGCAAAGTTATATGGCTCCAGGAATATGGTAATTTAAATATAGACCTCTATTTCCAAATTTCTGGAATAAATAGGGTCAATAGATGTTAACTGCTAGGGGATCATCTATTTTATAAATAGAGATAACTACTGAAGTCTTTGGGCTATTGGGGAATTTTCCAAGCTCAATGGATTTATTTAATATAGCAGCTATAATTTCCAACAGCACATTCTTACATTTTCTCATTAGGATAGTGGGTGCCTCATCGTGACCTGTCGACTTTTTGTTTTTCAAGTTAGAAATTATAAGGCCTCTTCTGCTTCTGCAGATCACACTGCAAAAATATTTTTGCAGTGTGATATGAGATTCCTGAGTCCATAATTTCGTAGTTTTCTTAATTTTTTTGTTAGTAATTATTAATATGTGGTACATATAACAGCTGTTGCACTAATATTGCCCCCCCGGTTTGAAATGCGGGTAGGTTCTCGGATTAAACATTCTACTCCATATGATTTCAATGTATCATACAATATATTTTTTTCGATTTTGTTTTTTAGAATATGAATATTTACATCTGCACAGATTATATTTTTTTCTAGTCTACTATTTACATAAGTATCTGAATGAAAAAGGCATCTAAGTTTCCTTGAAGGGAACGATATACTTATTACTATTATAAATCACGTCTGTTTGTTAACCAGAGTAGCAGAGCATTCGAAATCGATTTCAAGAGAAAGGCTATTGGCCTCCTTGCAAAGTATACATTTATTATTTACAAATATTGCTACCTCATCATGGATAGAGTTTTTCCGATGTTTTTTCAAATTTACAAATACATGTTTTACTGGATACCAAAAACATTTAACGCCTTTGCAACCCTTAGAATATATATATTTTCACAAAAAACATTAAATGTGTAAGTTTTCCTAATGTTTATTAATGATATTCCAGAATATATAATAGAAGGATTATCCTTTCTCTTTTGCGATGATACAAATATTATAATATCAGATCCCAGTATTTCAAATATCAAAATAAAATTAAGTAATGTTGTTACACAATTTGACAACTGGTGCCAAAAAAATGGACTAATTATAAATTATTCTAAAGCTACACCATTATAATTTCACAAATACGGCAGACCTTAGACAACGAACATATTTAAATATAAATATTCACCCCAATTTAATAGGCAACCACTGAAAGTTTCTTGGAACTATCTTAGATGAATGTTTAATGAAAGGATTTACAAGTAACAACTAGCTCAGAGGCTAACTACATACTGAATGGATTCACAAGTAACAACTACTCAGAGAGATACTCCTTCTTGCACTGAATTACACCTGCAAATCCATCACATCGGAGCTATGGTCAATCACCAATACCTCCACCAGGTGCAGACTAGTTTCCAGCTATTGGCTCTCACACCAAATACGGTGTACTGACCGTATTCGGTGAATGACCATAGCTATCATATCGGATTTGCCCGTGTAATTCAATGTAGAAAGGAGTATTAGCCCTTTGAGTAGTTGTTACTTGTAAACCCATTCAGTATGTAGTTAGCCTTTAAGAAGGCTAGGGCCGCTGCTCTAGGTACTTGCATTGCAGGACGCTGCTTATGACAAGAGATATAATGTCTGATGGGTATCAGCACTAGAGGTATCTGGTTAATATGGTATCCCTCGCCCACACTAATGAGTTTTTAAGTTGGAATAAATATAGGTATCAACTCTCATAGGCTCTAAAGTAAATAAGCAATATTTTGCAATTCTAACATGGAAAAATTGTCGGAATGAACAGGGGCTTACTGCAGCCTATTATTCAAATTGAATCATATTCCCTTTCAAATATTTAAAAGGAGAAAAAAACTTTTTTGAAAGTTTAAGGAACCAAAACGTCAGCTTTTTAACTAGGCGGCTGTAAATATTATTTTAATGCATGCCTGGGATTGCCTCCAAAATAATCCCCCGAATCTAAACCACCCTCTTTGCCAAAAAAATCAGGATTCCAGTAGCATGATCCCTACCGTGTTTACTATTACAGCGTTCATAAAAAAGGAGGAAATTATATCGTACATTATATATATATATATATATATATGCCCCCGGTGGACCAATTTAGAACAAAGTTTTCTTAAATTTGTTTTATGTTCGTAGATACTCACTCATACATACGTACGACTCCGCGTTTAAATTTCTGGGGCATTTTTATTTGCGGGAGCGCTGTAAAGCTGTCTAGTGAAGTTAGATAGAGTGTCACATGGCAGTGGTTTATGATTGAGCCGTAGCTGCAGGCCACTTGCTATGCTGCGTATAATAAATTATAATCCGCAATTGCCCCCGGGGTGTTCCAGTTTAATTCTAGAATTAATTTCAATAATTATACACATATAGGATTGCATATAAATATACTAAATACGAATTTGCATGATAATATCCATCCACATGAGTGAAAACATTGTGTTGTTGCAAACGAGAGAATTGGGCAAATTATATCAGATGTTTATTTTGCTTATATATATTATTATAAATTAAACTAATGCTAAAAGCCTTTATTGACCGGGGAAGCGTGACAATTTAAATACCGAGTATTCAGAAGTTTCCGACCCAATTTAATTGCAAATATTTAGTACTAAGCATGATATATATGTATGCGATTTCTCCTTAATAATATCCTTTTAGAAACATTTTCCCAGTATACCTACGTTTGATAAATACATCATTATTACGATTTCGAACTGTACTCTACAAGGACAAACTCATTCTTTTTTTAGGCGACATCCTGTACATGTTGTCACTATGAAAAATAAATCCAACTTCTTTCCAAAAATTTATATATTCTTGCTATCTACTTAAAAAATTGGAATGTCACTGTAGATTGGGAGGTGGGTATTTAAAAGGCAGAAAAGTCGTTTTTGGGTAAAGGAATACAAAAAAAAAGTATATATATATATATATATATATATATATATATATATATATATATATATATATATATATATATATATATATATATATATATATATATATATATATATATATATATATATATATATATATATATATATATATATATATATATATATATATATATATATATATATATATATATATATATATATATATATATATATATATATATATATATATATATATATATATATATTGTGAAAAGTAATCTTGGGTTTGTAGCATTTCATTACATAGAAATAAGCAAATAGATGAATAAGAAAGAAAACACACTTACCAGTGTTATATCTGGACACACATACGGAAATGAACCACTATACACACGAAAACGAACCTAAGTAATTAATCTAAGTGGTTCGTTTTCGTGTGTATAGTGGTTCATTTCCGTATGTGTGTCCAGATATAACACTGGTAAGTGTGTTTTCTTTCTTATTCATCTATTTGCTTATTTCTATGTAATGAAATGCTACAAACCCAAGATTACTTTCACAAAATAAATATGAATAGCAAAGAATTTCAAAGCTAATATATATATATATATATATATATATATATATATATATATATATATATATATATATATATATATATATATATATCTTCTCTTCTTTCCGGAGTTGTCAGAGAATACACATCTTTTGCACTTCTTGTCACAACTACTTTCCTCGGTTTATTATTAATTTGAGGACCAGTTTCGTCGACATTGAATATTTTTCCGGACTTATCGAGTTAGTCGTGTTCGATAATAATTATAAGCTGTAAGTTAAAAATTGTTGACATATTTTCTGTTCATTCCCTTAGCCTTGGCAAGCAATAGCGCCTCATTTTTTCTTCTTCAAGTTCTTTATTGCATCGTAAAAATCCTTGAAACCAATCATCACCAGTTGATTGGGTTTCCTTATAGAATCGGTATTTTTGTATGCTTTATGCCAAGTTTTTCTGAAAAATAAAAAAACATTTTCTTGACAGAAACAGAGGTAGGTGCAAAATCCAACTTTGTCCATAGCTGTAATTTGCGAGGATAGTCGTTTTTCGTGCTCTATTCCTACTTCCAGGCACCGACCTAATCTTATCTATAAACTTTTTGATAGTAAATGACGTCGTAAAGTTCTATAAGCAATTCCATAAACTCTGCTCGCCTTTTTTACGCCCATTTCTTCGAATGTGTCATTTTACATAGCCTCCGCTGGGGTCATCACTGAATGAGGCTCGCATAGGCATTCGCTTGTCTTTCTAATTTCCTATAAAAATATGAATTAATTAAGTAGGGAATTTTACACCTTCAGTAGTGGGGCATTTTTTCAAAGCGACGGCGAGATACGCACCACCGGTTTAATAAATTTTAACGAACCGTTAAAGGAATCCAGATAACACTAGTTTTAGGTTATGAAACATGCTCTCTACTACTTTCATTGGCATTAAAAAATTCCTAACAGGTTTCGTAAAAATGAGAAAACATACACTTACCTTATATTACCTTATATTATGGGATTTGATTTAAAACTACACCAAACAAATTATGATTTTTTTCACTACACAAGAAAACAGGACAGGTTTTATGATTTTTTTTTCGAAGTAAACGGCTTCTACTGATGGTGTCTAAGGTACGGTGTGTAATCCCATATTTTTAGTCGCCATACTGGGGCGTATTTCCCGTCGGGGCGTATTTGTCCGGTTACCCTACCACATCGTGTTTTTTATAATTTGCAATTAACTATATCACATATTTTCATTAAAATAAATAATTAAAAATAATTCCATAATAATTTTATTACTACATAAAATTCCCTAATATAAACTCGGTTATATAGTTTGAAACACATTAGATAAGGACACATCACAAGGATACAACAGGTATAAATATCCATTGGAACAGGTAGTAGATTAGATAACTTATAAATATATGCAATTTATAGAAAATAATTATAAGTACCTACTACATTTATTGAAGATTTGTATCTTTAATGAGCGTTATTATTTTCTTGCATTTACAAATGGACTATAGCAGTAGAGTAATTTAAATAAAATAAATTTCCCATCCTATTTTTTTCGCCTATTTATGGCAAGGAGATATAATTTCGTTTCCAGTTTTTGTTATAAAAGTTCCATGGAAGTTTTCATAATGTAGGAAGTTGTAGGACACCTTAGTCATATCAGCTGGATTCCAAACGACCTCCTTGCATGCTCTAAGACTGTGAAAGCAACTAATTTTATGCTCTACACCCTAGAAAAGAAGAAGAAATAAAAACATTACGTTACCCGTGTCGGCTCGAGCAGAACATATTTCTTGTTTAAGCTTTATAAAAACTGGAACATTTCAGTTGCTACGGACAATAAACCCGGAAAATCTCATTTGGGGCAGTATACTTTAATTACATTGTTATTTAAATCAACAGATACACTAGTTCCTTTAAGTTTAACCAAACCGAACACTTAGGGTTAGGTTGACTTAAGTCTAAGCACATTGCAAACGAATATTCATTGAAATAATGTGTAGTTAATTATATTTTATTTCAGTTCTATTTTTTCTTATCACGAAAAGTTAAGTACATAAATACATAATTTGAACAATAAATAGCTATTTATGTAACCATTTGGGAAAAGTACTATTAATTACTATCAGTTATTATTTTATGTGACAGCTTGTCACTATTAGTTTCATAATTGTCTAAATAACCTACTGTGAAATGTGAAAATAAAAAAACATAGGTATATTTTCTAATTTTGACATGTAAAGTGATACTTATCAAAACCATTTGACGTTAGGAAACTTCTTCCTTTTTACAACCAGTTAGAAAAGTAAAATATTACGCAACTGGTTTTGTAAAGTTCATTTCATAACCTGACCAGCTATGAAAGTGACGAGCTGTTACACCGATACAACCTACTGGATTGTTTTTAGACGTATGATATTCAGAGTTTTCTTCTCAAAAAATATAAAATGGGTGAAAATTAGAAAAAATCTTGTATGAAACACGTTGGGAAACACTGTTTTGTATAATTCGCATCCTTTTGCGGAACTCGCTAACGCTCGTACCGCAGAACTGTGCTCGTTACATGAAATAGTACTAGTGTACTATTATAGTAGTACTAGTATAAAATAATGCAGTTCATTGGGACCATAAATATAGCGAACATGTCCGCCATCTTGAATATTCATTTGAGGAAAAATACTTGATCTGTTACCCCAAAAATTCCGAAGTAGAGATTTTGGATCATTTCGGAACATAAAGGCTTTCAGGTGATACTCGCATCGGAATATGAAATGTCTCAATATTATGAAAAACAAAAAAAATTAAGTGCCCAAATTAAAAAATGCAAAAAGCGAAAAATTTATTTAAGAAAAAATGCGATATTGGCCTGGATCGAACCCGGGCTCATTCCCTCGTGGGTCTACTTACATCCGCGAGATATAGTTTACACTGGCAGTCGTTTATTTATTAATCGATTTTTATGAAATTTTTGGTATGTTATGTTGCATGGCCATGTTAATGTAGTAGAACTGCTCTATATATTATTATTGATAAGTATATATTTTAACATTGAAAATGTTTAAGCGATCGGTAAGTGATCCGATAGGGATCATTTTTAGACGGCACTGGGTACTGTACACTGAACTATACTGTGTACTGTGCACTGTGTGCAAAGGTAAAAAAGCTAAGGTTTCACAGATCGGAATGATTTGGGTGGGTGGTCTAGGGTGGATCATTTGAGTTAAATAGATGTAAGTGTTCTAAGTTTACGGTGGGTTCTAAGTTTACGGTTCTAAGTTTACGGTCCGAGTGTCCTAAGTTTACGGTGGTGGCAAGGGGAACGAAAATAGTGAAGCTCTATTATCGAAAATCTATCAGGGGCTGTTTTCTATTCGTATCTTCTATAAATTATATCGTATCATGTATCTTCATTTTTGCCTATATTTAGCAACATATTCTAATATTTCAAACTATATTTGTGAGAGTTGGGTTGAAGATAGAAAAAAAGTTTATAGAATATAAATTATGCAGTATTTTATACCGAATATTTTATGTCCTATTAATTTTCCTCGTCAGCGTAACAATTTTTGATAATAATTTTTAAAAAACTAGCGCGATGTCACATATAGACAGTGTTTTATGAAGCAAAAGGGGATGGTTCCCACCTCCTGAGAGGTGGGAACTCTTTTGATATGTATTCACATGTCTGTAAAGAGTTCGCACCCAAATTTTAAAAACTTATGTACTTATAAATTATTTCTCCTAAAAACCTGTTACTATTTTTTGTAGGCTCAATAATATATAGAATATCGAACATTTCCACTATTGGCTTCTTTAATGTTTAAAATAGTTTGAAGTAAATTAGTTTTTTTCTATTTTCTCTGCCTTTTAATTCTTGATTACAAAAAGAGTTATTAGAAATATCCGCCTGTTCACCATTATTTTTAGAACAAATACGATTATGGGCTTATCTTTAAATATTGTGACAATCTGCAATGAACGTAAAGTAGTAAAATATATTTCACGTTAATTCCCTTACCTCTCCTTACATCTCAGTAGTGTATGTAACTCCTGAAATAATAGTACTTGATATACTATAAAATTTAAACACAAAATAATTCTTGATACAATTCTTACACCAAACTTATTGAACAGCATGTACGAACGACGTTTTACAGCTTTTGAATACGCTGTAAATTGTAGAAAACTTTATGGATATAAAGTAAAGAATATAGCAAGTCAATAAACGCCTTCTGCATGTTTATATTTCCCGAGTCAGATTATTCGAATCCATCCACTTGTTTTTAACTGCAAAGACCCCGACTAACGTGACGCTGGTTTATTTAAGCTGCTTTACTATCTCTTTATAGCCGTTAATAGCATTTGATTTTAATAACAGATAACTTGGAGTCATAATTAAACTTCATGATTCTTTTAGAACGCGACACCTTTCAAACGAAGTTCAGCATTTTAAAATGAAGAACTTTTTTAATCGTACCGTAAATTGTAACAAATGTGCCAGTTCCTATATGAGTAATTTAAAATTTAGGCCTGTCACGAAGTTGGATGATAAAAAAGTTGCGAAAGTACAATGTGCAGGAATTCAAAAAGTAAAACAAAGGGCACACGACCCGATAAAGTTTTAAATCAAACGACTTATTGAACGTTCTCTACTGTTGGACAGCTTTTATAAAATCGAAGACACTAAAACTTGTTCAGAAAGTTTAGCAACTACCTACCTCGGCGTTACACTATAAATACAAATAACCAATATATAAATAACACCAATAAAGCGCTACTGGAATATTATGCTTCAGAAAATCTCTCTTCGCTTCAAGTAATTTTAAAACCAAAAATGATGGTTTGTAAAAGGGCCTCCTAAATAATGTCAACTTGACATAAGTTTATGTATATAAATGAGGTTTGTCTAAAAGTTTGCTTCACTTCATAGAACTTGTAAATGGTATTACAGTTCTAACAGAAAATCATTTGTTATGCACTGGTTCAGTTTTAATAATAATCATTTTATTGCTTTAAAAAATAATGTTTATAGCATGCATGTTAGCAGGTATAAGACATTTAAATATAAATTTAAAAAATAAGAATATTAATAGTAACAAAATAATCAAGTAATTATTGAAAAAATAAAACAATTTAAAGTAACACTGGAAGTTTCTTAATGTGGTTTTTTAATGTCGTATCTTAATGTAGTAATCTGATAATGGCGTTTTTTAATGTGGTGTCCCTAGAAGGTCTAATACATAGTCCATATCGGGGTATATGTCACTTTGAGTCGCTTGCGATATTGTAAAGCAGACCCGCCAGTATCATCATCCTAAGGCTTCAATTGTGCGTGAGGATGGGCAAATTCGAGGTATTCTGCGTTGTGTGTGCTTGGGCTTTGTCTTCCTGAATCTGATCATGGAATGCTTCGCTGTACGTATAAACACAGAACCGAACATTTTAATTCTGCTTTACGGCAACTACAAGCAGCTGCACAAGCTTTCTGGCATCTGCATTAGATGGTCTTAAGTAGAACCTCTGAAGCTGACTCCTCGGTGCTCTGTATTACGTCAAGTCCTGCGCGTGTTCTTGTCCATCCATGATCTTCTGGAGGCTTCTGTAAATCCCGTCAGCTACTGAACAATAAGTACGCAATGAATGATGATGGCACGCGTCGGATATTAGTTGCAGCGTTGCGAGAAAAAATTACGAGACGGCTGGCACAAAGTTCTTGTACCGCAGAGAATCTAAGTCATGATATTCGCTCCCTACTGACTCAACATAAACAATTCTCCAGTGCAAATGAACGTTAATTCTACATTGGGGTCTTTATATACATGAACTATTTCTCTAAAGTCTTGAGGAACTGGATAGAGAGAACAAGGAGGAAGCGTTCTGTGTACAGCGATGCCTTCAGAGGATTTGACACCACGTCGGCGCTGTTCAACCAAGTAAAGATCCGGTTCCTAAATACATTTAAGAAAAAACAAACCTTAAAAGGCGCAGTTCAGTTTGAAGACTTCAGTGCAGAATTAATCCTTCCTGCTGCCTCTCGTCAGGCTTTAATTATTCTGAAGCATGCTTAATTATAGTATCCATCAACTAAGGAATTCAGAAAATGATAGTATGACCTATTTGAAGTTGCCCGGTAGGTTTCTGGGCCACCTTTTATGCACTTCGAGATACCTGTCATGCATCTTCAATTAGATGTCTTGGTCAAGGTCATGAGTGACGTAATCCTAAGCAGTGGTGCTAGATCTAGAACTAATCTAATTGATTGTCTGATGCGGTGTAGGAAAATACTATATCACACATGATATTCAATTCGTATATTTTCAATTATTTATATAAATTAGCTACTAACTAGCAATCACGACTTGCTAATTGGAAAAATACATGGAGAGGTATCTATTGTTCTTCCGATATGAAAATGTTGTAAGTGTCCGGAGTTTAAACTTGAACATATAAATATCTCCTTAAGTATAAGCCGTGTATCGCGGGCAAAATCAAATCTTCCATAGTTGTCAGTTTCCGGAACGAGTGAGGCTCAATATTTTAGTCGCGTGGCAGTGCTATTGTCGCGAATCTAAATGGAAAGTGTTAGCTTTTGCCTGCAGACCCCATAGTTAATTCCCCTAGAGAGCGTACATTCTGATAAAGCCGCTATCAAACACGTACGCAGTTTTGCGGTAACTTTAAAACATAAACTTTTCCTTTAGTAAAATCGAAATTAAATAATATATTCTGTATTTATATTCAAGAAAATAAATATCTCACCTACACGCAGCGAAGGAATTTGTTTCAAATAAGACATGGATTAATTGAAGTTCTGTTATGTAATTTAACAGTTTATATTAATATCGCACAGCATATTATTAATTTAAGAACAAATAGGTTTCTTTGATGTAAAAATTATGTAAAGAAGAAAAAGCAATGTTTTGAAGGGGTGAAATTCAACTAATATAATGTGTAACTTTATAATTATAAAATAATTATGTAAATCTGAAAATTGGTAGTACTATTCTATTTAGTTTACTGAACAACATACCAAAAGTCCTACGCCAGCATCATATGCCGGCTTCATGATGAAAAAGGGCATAAGCGGGCCCAGGAATTTTAGGTGTCAACCCGATATTAATTAATGTAATGCTAAAAATTTGCATATGTATTCTACTTGATGTGCTACACAACATATCAAAAGTCCAAATCCCTCCCATGCCGGCTTCCTGGAATTGGAGGGCGTGGAAGTCCTGGAATCAAATGAAACTAGAATTAATAAGCTATCTTCTAAACCCTAAACAGTTGTTATATCTCAACTTCTGATGACACAGGAAACCGAGGAAAAAACACGGAAAGTAAAAAAAAAAATAACACCTTCTTTTGCATGCGACGTGGACGACTTTAGGTACAAGATATCGCAAAAGTGACCGAAGAAGCAACTATAGAGCATAAAATAATCTTTCTATTGATATATTTACTTTTTCTGTGCAACTTATATAATCGGAGATACGGCCGCTTGAACGCCAGCAGACGCAACGTCTTGCGAGTTCGAATTACGCGCCGTACAAGTCTAAAAATACCAATACTTGTTAGAGGTTTAGGTTGGCTCTTTCGACCTGGTTACTTTACCACTGGTAAAGTATTTACCACTAACGGCTGCAGCCTGCGAACAACAATCTTACCGAACATATTTACAGGTAAGATAACCAAGCGCAGAGCATTCCATCAGTATCTTTTTAACACATTTTGGATTGTCATTTAACACATACACCAGCGTCTCGAAGCTTGACACATAGAAAATGTATAAGTCGTGCTTAGTTCTTCGGGTAGCCCAGCAAGATCTATCTTCGCTTATATGTGTTGACGTCAAACATCAAATCAGTGCCATCTTTTAAGTTTAAACAACAAAGACGCGTTTAAACAAAACAACGAGTTTAAACAAAAGAGAAACCAAGACGCATTTTTTTTCACATCCAAAAATATAAGTATGCTTATTATATGCCTGTGCTTATTATCGACTATAATATGTGCACACGATGCGCACTCACCCACTGCTGGTGGTCTTTTGTATCATTATTGCTACCAGACTACAAAATAGGTAGCATATAGGAGGAGCCAAGGGGGGATCGTTTATACATATGATATTCTAGGCATCTAATAAGCTACATAGGTCCGACGTCTTTGTTCTACTCGTATCGTAAACGCAATGCCGAAGGCAAACTAAGTAGCACAACCAGATGGTAGTGACGTAGTGCGATGGCAGAGAGGAGTTATATATCCTCTAGCGACCCGGGATAGCGGGATAGCGATGAAGAATGGTAGTGCCATGGAGTGGTAGGAACGCGTCGGCACGCGGCGGTACCTTTTAGGATAGTTAAATCAAAAATGATGCCCTGTTATTTCTACTACTTTTGTCATCGTTTTTGGGGTTGCGCAGACCTGCAAACCATAGGTAAAACCACTGAGATGAAGTAATATATTAACATCAAGTAATTTAACAAAAACATGACGTTTTTTAGTGTACTTTTTAGTATTCCTTTTTATATCTATCATGATACATTTAGTTTATCACGATATCTATGGATTTTCATACTTTAGTCAGTTAATATTTTTATCTGCAGTATCTATTTGAGTTTTTATTGTGTATATTTTCTAAATTTAAATGTATTATTTAAAAGTTTCCGAATTCATCCATAATATAATCAATACACATAGCAAAGGTTTCAAGATATTATTCTTTTTAATCATTATGCACATATAAGGTAATGCTACCTATAATATTTAACATCATCTGGATAGTATATGTATGACATCATCTAAATTGTATCGAACATATGGCGAGACATGGTAAGGCTTATTCTTATTCCGTGTTCTGCAGTTTGCATCCTGAAAATTTAATATAATGACACATGACCAGCAGGAATTACCTACTCAAAAAAACATCAAAAATTCATCAGGCACTAAAACAAGCGGGGTAACATGCTGCCATGTCGTCAGAGGGAAGAATTCAATATTCGGTAATATTTTAAGCGAGCTGCTCGTCTCCGAGTTGCTACACGGAGTGAGGGCACTAAGCTCATTAAGTTAATGACGTGTGCTTTCCAGCGCCTTTGATATATTTTATTCAAGTCGATGTCCGCTGAGCAAATGATTTGATTCCGCAACTCAGATACCTGCTTTATCGACTCGAGCAATCTATTCGCGGATGGAGGTGCTTCAATATTATCAGATCTTCAGACTCCGTTGACTTGACACGCTACATTTGTGTTTTATCTAATTTTAAGGTGTTCCTGTATTTCGAATTCTTTGAAGTAGACTTCGCAACGACACCTTTTCATCTACTTCCAGATTATGCCGATAGCATTTCACAGGCATAACTGATTCACCAAAACACAGGTCAAAGGTCACAGATTGTATTAAAAAATATGCCAATCTACATTCTACGTCTTCTAAATATGTAGCTACTTCTAATTATTATTTTCAGAATTATTATAACAAAATAAGCACCAATTTATAATTATTATGTAGTCAACGTTTTTAAATACATATACACTCCTTGCCAAATTTAACGCATCACTATTTTGTTGCAAAATGTTTCCTTTTTTTCCGAACCTATGCATGGATATGCAAAAAATTATAAAAAAGTGCATTTTAAATGTTTTCGTTTCAGAAAAATATTGGATAATGTTTAATTTAAATAAAACATATTGGATATTGTTAAGTGCTATATCCATTAAAATGTAAAGGAGAATATCGTATTGATGCCCATTTTAAGGATATTCGTTTGAGTTTGAGAAATGTACATCTTATAGATGTCCATGATCAGGATATTCACTAAAACTACATAAAATGTTATGGATATAATGAAATCAAATCTCCATTTAGAGAATAAAGTGGAGCATATAATGGATATTCTTAAATATAATTTCAATTTAAATACAAAAGAGAATATCTTATTCACGTATATTTTAAAAAGGTCCACATGCATATAGAAAAGTAGTTATTGTAGATGTCAACAATGGTATCCATTTAGACAGGAAAATATACTATCATATGGATGTCCTTGATTCACTATATCCACTAAAACTATACAAAATTTTATCTACGAATATGCTTAAATTGTACTCTATACTCTATATCTCCATATAGAGTATAGAGGACAAAAGAAAACATGTAATGATTGATGAAATGAGAAATAATGCCCAAATAATGAACGGCTTATTTTATTATATTCTATGGATATTCGATAGAAGTCCAAATAAGTCCATGGGCCTTTGGATCAAAAATGGACAAAACGGACAGCTATACGATATTTTGTATTATATGGGTAATATGACATGAGAGACATGAGAAAACTTGCTATAATTATGAGCAAGAAATATGTTTTCAACTAACGCTGCTCTTACAATTTATATGTGAAATATTACCAACATTAACGATATAATAACGTACATAAGTTTCATTTGTAATATATGTTGCGATGTGTATGATAATACAACACAAGTTCTTTGTCCCGCGTATTGTATATATTTATGCAGCAGTTTTTCAGAACGAATATTTGATTCAGTAATGGTATCAAGAAGTAGTAAGCTTTCGTGCGATTGTGGGGCTTATCATGTGTAAAAACGTATATGCATGTTTCTTTCTTATGGTAATATTTTATCCGTTATGTAGACTAAGCCCCTACCAATACTCTTTTAGAGGAGGAAGTGAGCTCAATCCATCAATAAGGATCGGGAGCATCTGACAATTTTTAGCCCGGGATTTTTACTGGATTGTCGAAAAACCGACGCTAGATCAACCAAGCTATGTTTCTTTCAACGTTTGTGAAATTCGCTTTAGTTTTCGATGTGTTGTAATATTTTCTTTGATAAAGGTCTGACGGCTATAATATTCACTCGAATGATTTGAATGTCATTACTTTCTCCGTTTGTCCCGAGGATATTAGACAGATCTGAAAATGAACTGATTCCGCCTAGTGATTTTCAATGTAATTGCAATATTCGAGGAGTCCCTTTTTCTTATCAAGGCATGGAAACACACGTCTCTGGGCTCCTAATATTGTGTGTGTGTGATGTGTTCTATATTACTATATGATACCTGGTAGCTTAAATTAATATTCTGTTGTTACATTTGAGATTTTTTTTATAACGGCATATTTATATTATTTATTTATATTTTTTTAAATATTTTTATTTAGGATTTCTTATGTTTAATTATATATAACCGATAAATCGCTGTATGATCATACGATGATTAGTTCAGGAGATACAAGTAATCAGTCAAAGTGAGCTTTTTCATTATTTGAATATTGGTATCTACGTAAAATTATCGTACAGAACAAAGTAAAAAAGCACATCATTGTCAAAATTGTCGATTTACATAATAATTTGTTCCTAATCCTTATAATTTTATTTCAGAGAGAGCTGCCCTGGGATGACTCAATTATTAACTGATGCACAGAACTTCTTGAAACAATAACGCTCTGCAATATACTCTAACATCTTGTTGAGAAACACACAGAATCACACTTGCACATTGAATTGGGTTTCTTTCCCCATGTTAGCAATTCTTTACTTGCACTTTTATTTTTCATAAGCTCTGGAGCTTTAATATAGGTGCAATTTTATGACAAAGGGCCGTTGTGCAGTTAGGCAATATATATATATATATATATATATATATATATATATATATATATATATATATATATATATATATATATATATATATATATATATATATATATATATATATATATATATATATATATATATATATATATATATATATATATATATATATATATATATATATATATATATATATATATATATATATATATATATATATATATATATATATATATATATATATATATATATATATATATATATATATATATATATATATATATATATATATATTATATATACATTCAGATTTCGAAATAACTTTACATAGCAACGCCTTTTTAATTTTATCGGATCTACCTTTTCCTGATTTTTTCTTAGAATAAAAATAGGACACCCTGTAAACAGTACTCTCTGAATATTCCTGAAAAACGAAATTCAGGCAGGTTATTATGGCGCATTTCTTAATTTTACCTGCCATTACCATGACATAAATCGATTAATTAAGTTCTTATTTTGTTCTTTACCAAAACTCGTTTTGCTTTAAATCGCTCGGTACTTCTGCGGGAAAATTGATATTACGAAACCTATTATCCGTTTCAGTTCAACTGTAATCACGAAAGTAATTACAATTTTATCTTATCATCCATCGGAAAAGCTGATTTGCAAACCAATTAAGTTTGGGTTTATTTAACCCCAAGGCAGAATGCTTTTGGAAAAAGTCGGGAATATGTTAAAACTGGCTTCGCTTGATAAAATTGTAGTCGATTGCTTTCGTTTCTTCAGGTTCTTCATAAATGATCATAATTATACCTTATACATGTAGATGTTAAAGCTTTATCAAAATTCTGTTTTACCAGTCTTCATAAATAAAACATGTTGCTGGTAGCATTACATCAAGTTACACAGAACTAAAGGCAATAATACCTCCTAGTGTTTCGTGTCATGTTAAGTTATTTCGTCTAATATATTCACATTAAATTTCACGTTTAAATCTACAATTTACATTTACATTGTAGATTTCAAAATCATATGGCATAAAATTTATTAGTATAACGCTATTATTATCCATCACTTAAGTTCCTTAAAACAGAGAGCTGAAAACTAAATTGAATTTACAAATGTATGCAAAAATATTTATAATTATTCAGCTTACGCCTAGTCAAAATTTAACTTTCAAAGGTCAATTATTAAAATGCATCATAACTGCATTATGAGCCAAATGCAAATGCTAAATAAAATATACAATTTTTATTTATTTTTAAATTATTTACTTTATTTTTATTAATGGATTTTTTGTACTAAGAGACAAGGCTTTATTAGCATCAGATTAGATTACCTACTATCTTGATTATATTTGAATAGTTTTTGGGAATATTTCTTTATTTCATTGGCACGCTAATTGCATATTTACTTTACCAAAAATATTATTATCGAAATTATCTTTACCAGAGTGGTCTAGAAAATTTTTAACTCGTTGACATTTTCTTAAATCCCATTAGTTTTCACTAGTTGAATGGAATTCAGAATATCGTTTTGCGAAATAAAATATTTAAAAAAAATTCAAGCCTTTGAGAAATAAGCCCACAAAAAAATTCAAACTGAAAATAATAATTTATTAAAAGCAAATAGCATTGGCTATTTTTACTGGGTCAAAATCGCGTAAAAGTAAAAATTGTTTCAAATTCGTTTTAAAAATCGTAATATTTTTATAATAGCTATTGATGCTATGAATAGCAAATGAACATTTTTAGTCGGATTTAAGGAACGGTGACTGGGTTGTCAATAGAGCAGATACCCTTTTTTGTGCACTAGGAGTAGATGAGGCTCAAAAGCAACAAAACAGGCGACAGGTCATAGGAGTACTTACGGGCATTACCCACGCAAAATGCTCAAGAATGAGCACATTTTGTTATATGTCCCAAAATTGCAGATGCATCTCAAAGCAACTTTTTGGGATGAATCATACAAGTATGAAAAATAAACAATCATCATTTACGGCAATCTGTACATAGAAGGCATCATCAGAGTATAGATAAATTTCTTACCAATTTAAAATCAAATATTTATAATTTCACGTACGAAGAAAATAATTTGGTATGTGTATCAAGTGCAATAGTTTTCTCCAAAGATATTCAAAATCATGTAGACCAAATTGGTGAAACGGCCAGACATCCTAAGAAAATTTCATTAAAAATAGAATAGTTGTCGGTTCTGAGGCAGTATCCAACGAAGAAAAATTATTTACAGTTATGCAAAAACTATATTTAAAAAACTAAAAGTAGGAGGTTCTCTTACCACTTTTGAAATAAAAGAGGACAAATCTCTCTTCACACGACTTCTGACTGCTACACGAATATGACGTGAAATTGACTTAAAAAAATTATCTGTAACTATGAATTAGTTTCAATTAGCCCAGTTCAATGTTTAATTCGCATGGTGAATTACATTTCTGTTACAAAAAAGTAAGCTTTTGGGCATATTAGAGAAATATTCATCGGAAAATGGTGAAATTAGCAACTTTTCAGATAATTTTTTAGGAGGCTAACACCTCCTAGCAGTTGTTGGTGCTAATGCTGAACGTGACCATGGATAAGAGAAATGCAACTAGACGATATCACATATCACCGCAATGAAAATTAAAAAAATTCCTATGAAAAAGCAGTAACAGAAAAACGGAACTTATAGACCATTTGTTCAAACAGATAATTTATTTTATTTATTTTGCAGAAGATAAAAAACTTGGTTGTGTCGCTAAAAGAAGAAATTCAATTGTCTCTTGCTGCATATTATTATAATTTAGTTTATGGTTATGAAGAAGCCGGTACAAAGATACTACTTCATCCAATTTTCTTGGCTAAACCAAATAAATACATTTATATATTCTCTCCAGACACAAATGTTTTAATTTTGGCAATAAGTGAATGTAGGAAACTTCCTAATATAAGTTTGTTTAATATTGGAGTTGGAGATAAGCAAAGAGTAATCTCGTTAAATCCAATATCCGATGCGATTAGACCAAGTCGAGTAAGTGTACTACTTGGAATACATGTAGTATCAGCTTCTGATACCACAGGTAGGTACTTTTCAAAAAAGAGGGAAAAAACGTTCTGATGTGCTTTTATTAATACCGATGAAGATGTTTTGCTTGCATTGAGTTGTGCACGTGCTAAGGTAAAAATTGTGGGAAAACTGAAAGACCAGCAAAATGAAAATGAGGATGAATAAGTGCATTTTTGATCCGGTGTGCTTTTTTCACAATGTACTTTTTGTATTTAATTTTTTTGTATGGCTCTGACTTTTTTTGTTTTAAAAGGCAATTACATCCTACATACTTATCCGAAAAAATAGATAATAGTATTTTATGTATTTTTTTTATTTAATTTTGTTTACCAGTATTTGCCAAATAATATTTTTTTAGTATGCTGTTGACTTTTTTTATGCTCTAAAAGATAATTACATCATATATTGTTCCAATAAAATAGAAAATAGTAATAGGTATACTTTTCACACCGGATATTAATATTTAATATACGTATCCACCCCCTACCCCGCAGTACGCCTATGGAATGTATTTGAAAAGTCTATCTGGAATGCATAACTCTAACTTTATATGCATAACTTTATTGCATAATAAACGAATTTAGTAACTTTCCAAGCTTCCTCCACTAAAATGGCCACGCAGAGACACAAGTCACCAGACTATTAGGACCTATTGTTCATATACTGAAAAGTCCATTTTTTACAAGCTTTTATTTAACTTGCTAACCGCTTGAGCTGAAATTTTGCATGCACGTTTAGTTTGGATGACAATTCATGGTTAGATAATTGGCGTCATTTTACAAGATTTTATTTAACTGGCTATGTATGTATGTACTGTTTGTTACATCGAAATATGAGGCAAAAAATTTTTCAAAGGATACCCACAATTATTGCCGCAATGGGAGATCGGTGCAGTATAACTTTTCTTACAGCTAGCTAAAATCGTCACTATAAAGGCGCTTTGATTCAACAAGTTATGTTTTGATAGAATACTAATACCTATTCAATTTTAACACAAAACCTATCAAAATAATACACTAAATTAAATAATAACTGTATTACTTCTAATTTTATTGTTGACCCCAGTTTACCACAAAACGTTGGATGGTATTAGGCAATTTAGACATCCAATGAATGCCAATGATGTCGATGTGACACGGCCGGCGAAAGGGTAAATGGATATAAATGGAAAATATTTGAATGGGAAACATTCTCATTCTGCATCACATTCAACATCCAATTGTTTTATGATATGACGAAAGGTATATAGTGTGACCAATATTTTTTGGTATTCTACATGATAATGTCATATCGTGATGGGCGATGTATATAAAATCATCTGTTTTTCCTTAATTTCCTGGAAAATGGTTATACTTGACAACGCTGTTAAAAATGCGGTAGCAGGTGTGAAGGAATCGATATAATGATTTTTTGTTCGGGTTTTTATGTCTCAAATTTCGATGTTACAATCTATAATTATGTATGTTTGTTCGGGTCAAATCTTGCAACTGAATTTTAAAGTAGTTATCCTCAACCGATTGAGCTGAAATTTTGCATGCACGTATAGTTTGGATTACAATGCATGGCATAGCTAAGTGACGTCATTATAAATCCAATATATATGGAGGACCGTCCAAGATGGCGGACTAGTTATTTGTTACTCACTTCCATAACATGGGTATCAAATGAAAGGCTTTACTGAGAAAAATACAAAAATGACGTCACTAAATCAAATATGACGAACGGAACTCCCAAAGATGGTGGACTATGTTTTTCGTGGGATGCATAAACCTCATGATATGGATATCAAAAGAAAGGGTTCAAGACGAAAAAATAGGCACAATGGCGGAAAACATGCTGGCCGTTATACCAATAACTAAAGTTATAACTCGGCAAAGGTTAGGGATAGTTTGGTGGTGCTCGAACAAATGTTGTAGGGACAGACAAGGGCAACTGCAGATGATACAAATTTTTCAAGATGGCGGATCTAAGGTGGCGAACCCTCCAATCCGTCTAAAATTGTTATTCTGGGGTTTTTGGAGTCCCCGATTACGATTTTGGAGTCCAATTGTTCGGGTCAAATCTCATAACTGAATTTTAAAAGTACGGCTTAGCTTCATACTGTGACTTGTATAATTTGGAGAGATGGGCGTCAATAGCACGGGTTTGCAACCTTGTGTTCAATTCTAATAGATTTTCAAAGATAATCCCAGCTATGGCTGTGAATAATGGCTTCCGATCAGCAAAATATTAATCAGTGTCTATCGAGGAAAAAATATTAACAGTCTAACAAAACTCTATTTACGAACATTAGTTAAAGGCAGAAAGCAATTTTTCAATTGGTCGAATAAACACGTTTCCCGCGAGGAAACGTTCATCTATCAGCGGTCCCTGTTGTAATAAGCGGTAAGGTTAGCTCAGTATCAGGCAGAGTTAAGCTGTTTTTGTCGGAAGAAGGCTGCAAATTCTCCCAACTACAGAGCTAACATAAAACCCTTGGCAGTAGTATGATAATTAAAATTTGCCAAACGCTGTCAAAATATATAAGTAGATAAATACATAGATGTAAATTTGTACTTGTATAGAACGGTGAAATATACATAGATTTGTACCGGGTTTTTAGTGTTTTAAAAAGAGAAATTTTACTCCCATTCATCTCACCTAATTAACTCTAAAATAAAGTTAGAAAAAAATATTCTTATACGGGGTGTTAAACAAATTTCTCTTGTTTCAGTAATTTTTATCTTCTGCACAGCCTTAGCCAAAAAAACTGTATTTCAGTTTTGCAAAAAAAATACTTGTGTCTACTTTAAAGTTCTCCTTAAAATTTGCTGATGTTTTTGGAGAAAAATATGCAAAAGTTTTAGTAAAATAAATAACACTAACAAATAAATTTGGTTACTAAAATTTTGCGTACATCGTGATTGGCTATAGAAAACATATCTGAAAAAGAAAAGAATTGTAAAAGTTACATTTCGAATAATATTTTAATGAATATGGTGCACGTAAATGCAACGAGAGACAAAGAGCCATTCAACTTCCAACAGATCAGATTTTAGTCTGTCTGTTAGCTAGACGATATAGCAATGACACTTGAAAATTCAAATGTATATACGTATTTCTTGACACCCCAGATGGATATGAGCTCATCGACATATTACAATTTACCCGAAATTCCTGATGACCGACGTAAGAAGGTTCAAGATACCCACACGGTACGCTGCTTGTACGATGGTCACTAACAATTATATCAGTTATACCTAAGGAAGGTATATACCTTAATTCTCAATAATAAATTTGTTATAAATTATTAAAGCCTCGCGTGCGAGCGAACCGTTTTAAACAGGTTCAAAGTCGTGACGCCACATCCTATATCCGACGAGACACATCCTATATTTACGAGAAGACCGATTCGGTCTGTAGAAAAGTAGGAAAAATTAAGAGGATTAATGGTTACAGATATATCATGTTTAACAAAATTGTAGCTAAACAAGGAATAGGAATTGATCCGGCTATTTTTCCCCAGACAGAAGATGTTGCGATACACCTTTACCGGTAATACTTTCAGGTAAAAAGTACAGCAATTTTTCTTTAATTTCTTGTACACCTTTGATAAACATTTTAAAGCAATTATGCTTTACAAATTATTTATACCTATAAAATTTGTAGATACAAGAATGGATAGTAAATGCTTTGAATCCTTTGGATTGGGGTTTAAAAAGGTTCAGAAAAATTTAGTGGCCATCACTATCAAAAAGTGGGCAGTGTCAAGCCATTACCTGCGGTAATTCACAGCTGAATTGGAAGAAGACGATGAAGAAGTGTTTTTATAGTACAATATTTCTCCTACTGTTACTGATTTTTTTCATATATTAAACTAAAGTAAAGACATTTACATACGTTGCAGGTTTCATTTTATTTAAAAAGAAGTACTTATTACGTAGTAATGCTGATACTACCTAATATTAATTCTACGGTAACTGAATACTAATTTTTTACCGTATATAGTATTCTATATACGGTAAAAATTTTGCCAAAAATTGATAAGCAAAAAAAATTAAATGACTGTTTTGCTACGTACGTTTATATTATTATTATTTTTGAAAATAAAAGATTCAGAGAGCTACCTATCTGGTAAATTGAGAAAAACAGAAAAATCATAATAGCGGGTAGGTACGTTACATAATCTATATGTAAGATTAAGAATCCAAACAAGAACAATTGAATTGCAATTTTAATTCTCTTCAAAAAATATTTTTTACCTTTTTTTAGAAACGTAATAGTTTCGTGGCAAATAGAGAAAACATTTATATACAAAATGATGTCCATTTATTTTTTGACAATGTTAAAGGGACCGCTTGGGACTATTAGTGTGTTCATTAGGACTTTAAAGACTAAAAGTTTCTGAAGGAATCAGCCTTTCACTAATTTGTCCCACCTCGAGTGCTAACTTTCCTGGACTATTATGTGGGAGTGCACTTGGAAGGCTCCGATAAATCTTTGGCTCCATATTTCGAATGTAAAAGTGCGCCGAACGTTTGCGACAGTGGACAATTAGAAAGAGGACTCCTAAAGTTATAGGTTAGAGTTCGGTTAATTTCCCTGTCTATTTTATGATTCATTTTATTTTGTTTCTTAAAGTTAATTGCAGAACTTGGCAGGAAGCAATGACGTCAGATTTTCTAATACTATCTGCAATTGCCGCCTTTAATTAAACATCTTGTTTTAGTTTTGGCTCATTGTCTGAGACGTTCCGGATGCGTTTGATCGGCCTACCTAGCTAAAAGCCTACCTAGCTAAAAATTACAGGTAAACAAAAATTTATTTTTATTGCTCTATGAACATTGCTCTAGTAAAATAATAAAACTAATAAATTCAAAGCAGCTTGGTGTATAATATATTGGTAATAATAAATAATTTATAAAATATTGTAAAACATTTAAATAAACATTATGTAAACCTATAGAAATATCTTACAAGTTTACTGTAGTGAATTCAAATATTACTTCCAAAAAGTATATCCTACAATATTTATTGCGCCGGTTGGAGGAAATTAAGTGTACGATATCATTATGGAATTAAAAAAATCTAATTCTTTTGGTACTGACAAAATAAATACAAATATGTTAGTCAGTCGTTAATTATATTGTAAACCATTAACTTTTTTGATAAATTGATCTCTAGCAGGCGGTGTGTTTCCGGAAGAATTTAAAATTGTCAAAGTAATTTCTCAATATAAAAAGGAAAATAGGTCATTGGTTGATAACTATAGTCCAATTTTTTTTACGGTCGTATATCTTAAAAATATTGGAAAGGTATGTACTGAACACCATTCGAAAAAGTTGATCAACTAAATCGGCAATTCTAGGTTTTCTTAATGAACTGTATGATAGTCTAAATAATAACTTGTGTTAAAATAATGTCTTGGTGTTTGTCAGCAATAGAGTTTTTATGGATCTGAAACAATTATCAAAATTATTTATTATCAACATTTACCTACTAAAGTCTGCCGCTAAAGATTTAACTGCCGCTATGTGTACAATTCGTTATATAGCGCTCTGTATAACACAGTTGGTAAGTCGGTAGTATTAAGGTTGAAGAATATGCTGCCAATAATCTGTAATTCAATATCAATAAGTGGAATTAAATTTTACCGCATAACATTGGCGCATTCGCCATAATTTTAAAGTATAATGTTCCAGGCGTTCAACTACTAATAGAGCCCTGAAAATGTTTAATGATGATTTTGCTGTAATATAAGTAAAAGAACCATTCAGCATCTCCCCGATAACGAACACAACATAATTGGTGCCATTGGATAAATAAGAAGCAACATAAATGCATTGGGCTGAAAAATCGAATATTAAATAAGTGTCGTTGCGGGTTGTGATTTTGTTGTATTATTAATAAAACTGTTTAGATTCCAATTTCAATGGCTAAATGAAACTGGAATCTAAACATTTTTTTCTCACGCATGGCATTGTCTTGCTAATGTATCGCATTAACCAAATACATAGAATTCGAGCTCAGTTTTTTTTAATTTGAGATTTGTCGTACTCCCCTTTGCCACAGTTACTCATGAAACTGCATCTCGTTGACACTTCTGTCATTAAATATACATGAATGTAAGTATTTGACAACAGGCGTAAGATAATATCCGACTAAATCTGGGCTCTTTGCGACAATATTTCAAGTAGAGTGCAAGTAGGTTAAATTATTATTCGTAAATTGTATTTGTATCCGATACGTTCTAAGCTCCTACTACTGTATAGAATAGAATTACTTGCTAAAAATCAAACCATAATTTTTTACACTATTCATCATATTAACAATAAGGAACGAGAGAAAATTAGGAAGTTCTAATGGCAATCCCGAAATTTTTCATGCATAATATGAAAAACTACACTTGGGGAGTAATTTGAAATAAATAAGCCTAAAGAACAGGTAATTCATTAAACCATCAGTTGAATATTGTTAAAATAAACACATATTAAATGAAGTGATAATATATTTATATTAAATTTCTGCATAAATTTATAATTAATGTTTGTCCATATAGCATAATATTGCTTTGAACGAGTTTTGTTCAGCCGACCAATATATATTTCCATTCGAGTCCTTGCACTGACGTACGTATCGAGTTAATCAGACCGTGGAATTTCTGAGTCTAACAAGAATTCCTGATTCATTGGCAGATCAATTTTGAGGGCGACACTCAAAATTAGCATATCTAGGCATCGTTCAGCATTAGGGATTGAACATATTCAGCCCTCTCCGAATACGAAAATATTTATCAAAAATATCCAGCGTTGTGTAACAGTTATCAAGGGAATCTAATCTAAAAAATACACAAACGCAGTTCCGCTCTGCTAAAAAATTATTTAAAATATAGCCCGTTTACAAACTCCACATTCGAGCGAAATTTACGGCTTCGTATAAAATATGAAAGCCAGCACAGTTTACTTTCGCCGGCGGCGATACCTTTGCCGCCTCACCCGTTTCCAAACAAATAATGGGTGTTCACCCAGCGAGTTATTTGCTCTCGAGAATTAGTGTGCACTCTTCCTTTTCAGAAAGAATAGCTGCACTGAATAAACTACTACGCCACAATGTGTATACCCTGCTGGATTTAAACACTGCAATTTTATTACATGGTTCCAGGTTTCTCTGTGCCAGTGAAGTGCTAGTGAGATTTTTTCAGTTATTTGTTTCATATGCATCCAATATTACCAAAATAAGTTAATCTATTAATTTTTCGTATATCGAAAGGTGACCGCCATCTAGGATTTTAAAAAATCGGTGTTTTTATCGATAGACCTGTCTTTTTTGTAAGCAATTGCACCTAGCTCATTAAAATCAGATAATAAGCAAAAAAGTACGGGGTAAACGCAAAAAATGCAACATTTTTGGTCCAACCATATATTAGAGAAAAAATATTGCCGAGGCCGCCCCTGCGGCCGAGACGAAGTAATCTCGAGGGTTGCTAAAAAATTTTCGCGGCTGTGGTAAAAACAATATTTGTTGTGCAACGCGTATGCATGGCTTTAATTTTTTGTAACTGATAAAACTATAGTTAAAATTTAGGTATAAATACCACCACCGTTTATAATATACTTACGATGGCGGCAGGTCTCAGCGTTTCTATGAAAATTATATAAAACACTGGCGGTTCGCTCATTGACAAATCGAGAAAATGTCAGTAAAAGCAACGAACGCGAAATTTAATCTCGCGACTGCTATGGAGGACG
>CAXKVY010013369.1:0-30201 GCA_964058915.1 Tetropium fuscum | reverse complement strand
AGCTCTAGCTTCACCTAGAATAACTTTCATACAATTACGTGCACTTTTACACATTGCCATACATTGTAACTTAGTTACATTTAACACTATATTTTGATGTGCCAACATGGACCATAGAAGGTGAAATATTAATTGTTAAAATAATTTCTGCCGCTCAATTTATTTTACCGACGAAAATAACATACCGAATTGCATTTAAAATGCGCATTATTGCAATTGAAATGCAGCTGTCATGAAATAATTGAACATATTGCGGTAAATATAAAGTATTCCCGACGGAATTAATTTTGAAATATTTTAAATACCAGAACAAACTGTTAATTGTAATATAGGGTGTCACAAATTTGCTTAATTGAAAATCTAAAACGCCTAACGCGGAACGGCTGGCCTATGATCACGTAACGTAAAAACAGAAATGGCCGTTACTCTTTTGTGTATCAAAGGGTCATCGCTTAGAGTAAATGTGGGAAGAGCCCAATCTCGGTCAACTTTTCCAGATTACCTAATGCTCGCATGACGTCAATGGAAAGGACAGGATTGGGTCCAAGGATTTTACTGACTCAATACTAGCCTATACATGGTAACATATATTCATACCAAACATAATTGATGAATGTTAAAAGAAAATCTTACAACTATCACAAGGCATAGTATGTTAAAAAGAAATGTTTCGAGATGGCCAGAAGAGAGATAGCGATATTCAACATTGTTGCTCTTTCATACAGCCATCTCAAGTAAACTAAATAACAATTAGCGTACTATACGAAATATATACAAAAACAAAAAAGTCAGCATAGGTGAATACAAAAATAAATAATAAAAATAATAATAATAATAATATTCTTACAATTAAACAGATTGTCTATCAGCTAACATTATGTTTTTTAACAGTTTTTTGACAGAATATACAGACGAAAAGGATTTGATATCATTAGGTACTAAATTGAAAAACTTACTAACATTATAACTAAAAGACCGCTGGAACTGAGTAGTTCTATGCTTAGGTATACAAAGTTGATCGCGATAACGTGTTAAGCGTCTATGTATATCAGAATGTTTTACTAGCTTGGAGACTACATATTTAGGTTTCTTGTTTTTAAAAATCTTAAATAACATACAAGATAAATGCAATTTAAATCTTTCGCTCAGATTTAACCACTTGGAAAACTGAAAACTCGGTGAGATATGATCAAATTTTTGCAAATTATAAATGTACCTCTAACATGCATTTTGAATCTTCTGCAGGCTTTCTTTGTCTTTACACAGTAAGGCAGACCAATATACAATATCACATTATGATAAAGTGGATAATATTAAGGAGTCACACACAGGACAGGAATTTTAGCTTAACCTCGGTGCTAAGGTAGTCTCTGTGCATGTATAATACCTTAAGTTTGGCAAATGATTTTTGTATAAGATGACTCACGTGTTTAGAAAATTGAAGAGAGGTATCCAGATATAAACCCAAATTCTTACAGTTTTCACGATGAACGATGGCCATTTAACATAATATTGAAGACAGGGTCGTGAATAACAAGATATTTATTGCTTCAGAAAACTAACAATTCAGTTATAGATTGATTTAACACAAACGTGAGCTAAAGATACTTCAGAAATAGTGTCTAAGTCAGTATTAATTTTCGTCACAGCCAAGGGTAAAGTTTCAAAACTAAAGGGAAAATATACCTGAGTATCATCACCGTATTGATGCGACTGACAATATTTAAGGTACTTATAAAAATCTGCCGTGTAAATAACCCTCAGGAACCCCTTTACTTATATCAGAAAAGTCAGATATATGATCAGTATATCCTGAGTATCATCACCGTATTGATGCGACTGACAATATTTAAGGTACTTATAAAAATCTGCCGTGTAAATAACCCTCAGGAACCCCTTTACTTATATCAGAAAAGTCAGATATATCATTGTTCAATCACCATCTCTCTGGCGCCAGTAAGATAATTTCGGGAAAAATTAAGTGCTATTTCCGAGAAGCCGAAATATTTTAATTTTAAACAGAGGGTTGTATGATCTAAGGTATCGAAGGCCTTACTAAAATCTAAAAGTACAAGACAAACATAAACATAAGATAATTTTTTTCATTTTCGGTTAATTTAATTTAGTTATTTATGGATTCCACGATGTGATGACCAGATTATTAGTTTATTTCTAAATTGTGATTGTATTATAAGACTTTTGAATTAAAAAAGTGTCACAAAATCACCCAAATAACACTTTATTACACATCAGAAGTACCAACTGCTTACTTCGTGTATACAAATGTTGCACGGAAAACCAACTTTAATATAATGAATTTAATTTAAGAGGTACAGACGTCTGTGTTACTAGGCACACTTTATTTTCAAGAACTGCAAACTACAACAACTGATTATGAATACCAACGTATCCGCAATACATAATTACATATCATCGCGCGACCGTTGTTAAGCGAAGTAAAATTACTTTACCATGAAATTACATTCCTCACTTTTCCCTCAAGATGAAGTTTATAATTCTCAATATAAAATTCAGTTTTGCGAGTACTTCAAAGTCCCGAACTATTTAGGAACGTGACTGAACGGCCTTAGCAACTTTAAAGTAGAGATATATTGGTTATCTCGTAGTATAGTGGTTTTCGTCTATTTCTATTTATTGCTACAGCTTCTTTGTAAGAGGACTTACCAGCTTTCCGTCCTCATTTATCTTGCGATTCCAGTAATAGGGTCAGTGATGTGATCAAGGGGATTGTTTGAAGCCTGGATTTATAAGGGAGCACTATTATGCTTTTTGAACATGGTTATAGGAAGAGTTCGGCGATAATCCAGTGAAAGGTCCCAAATGGATGTGACAAATATAAAATAATATATTGACAAGATTAGTTAAATCTGAATAATATGATCTAGTTTAAATGTATCTGTCTGGTGTTTATTAGTATGTAGTAAAATAACTTAAGTTTTAATAGCTTTGCTGTATATTATATTGCATCCATATATAATTAATGCTCAATTTTCACCGCCGCTACGGGCACTGCCTTCCAGCTACGACATATCGCTCGGATAGTAAAATGTATACCGGCGGAATTGAAACTTGTGCTAAAGCACAGGACCGCCCGCACTTTTCTTTAAATTTCGTCTTATGTATTTATGTATCTATGTATGTATTGCAGTGGCATTGTTATTCGAAGAGTAGTTTAAAACGTGTATGGGAGGGAGTTAAATTCAGCCCGATGAACTATCTACGGCTGCGCACTGGTGTAAAGAGAATAAACACATTGGTCTGCTGCATCGTAAATCATATATTTGTTGATCGCCGCGCCGCGTGCTCGAAAGAAAAACGGTTATCAGTGCAGTGCCTAAAAACCGATTTAAAACGTTTACTACCTACTAAATGGTAAGATATTATAATAATTACCTAATTTACCATGGCGTTCTTTGAGGTAGAAGATAATAATATAACGCCCGAAAATCCAGAAATAGTTGAACTGGTTATTGTCGAAAACGTCGAAACAACCTTTCAGTTTAAAAATCAAGATTTACATGTAAAAGGTCAACACATGATTTTAAATATATATGAACGTTTGAAAAGCGAAAATCCGGAACAATACGAAACATAAATAGTACGACTTATTAACGAATTAACTAAAATATCGCAATCAACAATTTATCGTGTAATTACAAAAATGAGATGTTATAGATCACGGTGCAGAGGAAAGGGATTACAAATATTGATGATTGAGAAGTAGTACGGCGTACAATTTATATTATGTATACAGAAAATATAAGTTAGGCGCTTTTCTTGATTATAATTATAGATCTTTAGATACACTGCGAAATATTTTATTACAATGCGGTTTTAAACATAAAAAACTTATGGATAGTCGTATGGTAATTATGGAATCACGACACACATAGTTGCACTTCTGGTAGATTATTTGGCAAAACTCAAAGGAACTATTATTATCAAGGGAACTATTTTCAACTAAATAGACATATCGTGTATCTAGACGAGTTATGGTTTGACACGCATGATGTTGTTCAGTATGGTTGGGTAGAAAGTTCACACACTTGTGATTTAAATACTCCGCATTCTAGAGGAAAACGGGTTATTATACTTCATGTTGGTACCCAATGCTATTGTCGGCCAAAAATATATCGCAGTCTTCTGCCGACTATCACGAAGATATGACAAGCCATGTATTCGATTTTCTGAACAGCTTCTACCAAATATTCGGCCTAATTCGGTAATGGTATTAGATATTGCGTCTTATCACACGCGTATATTAAATAAAATACCCAAATACCAGAACCACAAAGGAAGACATTTTAAAATTCATGAGAAAAAAATATTGAAATTCCTGTAAAGCTCGAATTACTGAAAAGAATAAAAGCAAAATTTCAAAAACGAATCCGCTATTTGACGCGTGCGACGAAAAGTATAGCAATTCATATTTTTATAATTGTGAGTTAAGGTATCCGTTCGAACCGTTCTTACAGATTCTTTTCCCTCTAAAAATTTAGTATCTCAATTCCATTAATATTTTTTTATATTCTTATTGTTTTAAATATAGTATGTATAACTTTCACACATGCCCGTAGAAAAAAATTTCATCTTGACTTGCGATATTTTTCGTCGGAGCTCATTTCCTACAATAACATGGTAACTTGAGTTACAATGGTTTCATTCATCTCCATCTGACTCAGATTTCACTGATTTTGAAGGGGGTCTTCTGACGAATACGTGCCCTCCGATAATGGCAGTAGTGATACGTATGATGATCTTAGATTATCTGAAATTAAATCAAGGGAAAAAACACGCCTTAAAAACCCCTATTGATCAAAATTAGAAAAAGAGTCTCAAAACATTTTAGTAGAAAACCAAGGTCAAAGTGACTGCAATAAGGAAGTAGTTGCCAAAGGAAAATTTAGGAAAAGAAAAATCGTTAAAAAAACTGGTTAGATGTTAAATCAAAACGGTTTTTAAATTTGGGCGTTGCACACAAAAACAGAAAGGGAAAGAAAATGAAAGACAGGAAAATGGACAGTTCTTGTAAAGCAGCATGTAGCTATAAATGATACTCTTTCGGAAGAAATGCGGCAACGTTGTTTTGAAGATTTTTGGGATTTAAGTCACACTCGCCAGTGAAATTTTATTGCTAGATCAATATGCAAACCGAAAAAAAGCAGATTATAGAAAAGGGCCATCTCGAAGATAACATTTTAGGGAGTATTACGTCCGAATAGGAGGCGAAGAAAAGCGGATTTGCAAAAAAAAATTTTGTAGGCAGGACCAATAATACATTATGAAATAATTTCAAAAAAACTGGGCAAAATACATTTGGCCATTTGATTGATATTAATTTAATTTTGAAAATTTAAAAATTTCCATTTTTCTTGCCGTTGTCTCTTTCGAAGACCTATTTTATAATACCACTCTCCAAGAGCTTGGTCTATTGTCTATGTGGTCTATTGTTTACGTGCGTACCGTTCGTTTAAGTACGGTCTATTGTTTATGTGCTTATCCATAGCAGAACCTTTAGAAAGTCAGTGACGTCAGTAGGAAATGCTGTAAAACTGTATTTAGCTAGGTAAAAGTAAGCCTGTACTGCCTGTAATGTGCTAGAGCTCTACCCATGACTAGAGTTTTCCTGTAGCGGATTCTCTGGGGAGATACCGTCCGGAAGTAGGTCCTTTATCCCAATGGTAACAATGTATATACGGAAGTAAATCTAGGCACCCGCTAAATAATAAGAAAGGCAGTCATACGTGAACATAGTCGTTATCACTTCATAGATTTCTTGCAGAGAAGGGACTTATTCACTGGGGTATTACAGGAGAAAATTACGCAATATCATTTAGCTATAAATATTGATACTCTTCAGCAACATTGTTATGCTGTAAAAATTAACTACGCTACGAAAAATTGAATAGATAACAAGAGTAATTTTCGGTTTTCAATAAGTTTTGGGCTTTAGGATTAAGAAAAAATTATTTTGCAGTATCAAAAGCTAAATTTAGTGCCAATACTTACATAAATGATGAAACATGGATATTTTTTCAAAAAGCACAAAATTGGCAATATAAAAACCCGTAGCATATTTCATATAGGTATATTATTTGGTTTAAAATATGGATGCCAGATAACCCCTCTACTACCTCCTTCCATGTCGCCATCGCGTTACTAAACACCCTGTATGTTTTTATTTTTTTCTGATTTTTTCTAAAAACATTCAGAGAATGCTTCTTGGGACTTGAACCGATAAGAAAAGTTTGGGGTTCCGATTTTTACGACGAATGCAATACTTTTCTCCCTTAGGGGTAATGAAAGGTAAAAATGCTGCTAGTTCAATATTTAATACTTTTCAATAACATTATAATAATCATAATATTTATATATACTCACCAATCATGTTGATAATAAAAGAAAAGATGACTTACCTGGAACAAAAAACATATTTTATTAAGTTAAAAAGCCAATAACTGATTTTTGTGTTGTATCGAAAATATCAACGGTAAATAATAAAACTGGTTTTAGAGCAACGACAGTACAATGACATTTTCGACAAATACATAAGAGCACATTTTTAAAAACAAGCTTCTATTTAAATGCTCTAAAAAGAAAAAATATACTTTAAATTAAATTAAACCCATCAATTTATTACATTACACAATTTATATGATGTAAAAGCTTGTTGCGAGATTTACCTATTTTATCAAAAACATATTATTTTTTTCAGAATAACTTATGTCAACATCAAGTTACATATTATATTCTTGTTCATCTACAAAGTTAAATTTTTAAAAATATTTTTAAAATTAATTTATTTTTTATTTTTTAATTATCACTGTAAGTCTGTTCATTTCATTTAATACGTCATGGTTGTCGTTAGCCTGAAGACCTCCTTCTAGTGATTTGACTCTACTTGAGGCCACGTACGCTTGATTAGCAGCGAAAAGCTTTGAGCCTAAATAGACAACGGCATGGTCGACAGCAGAACTACCCTACATTTTGTGTACTGTGCAAGCCCAGCATAATATAATTGGCACCATCCTTCGTTCAGCAGTACCGTGACTATATTTTGTCGGAAATTGCAGACTTGGGTTTTCATGTTGTTCCCACCAGTACTGAAGAAATATCGGTCGACCCTCCGAGAGTTTCGTTTAGAAGGGTAAGAGCTAATATATAACAGGGTTCGCCCCGCTGCTGTGAGGTGGTACGATTACGACATCATGTTTGATACACCCTGATGCCACAGAGTTCTCGACACGGTCTCACCTAACGAAACACAGTTCCGGGTTTGATTTTGGAGGTTTCCTTCTCCTAAACTCCTCCTTAGATTAGACTTCCTAGACCTCTCCTAGACTTCCTCAAGAGCAAACCATTGCTACTGACGCCCATCTCGCCAAATTACAGAAGTCAGTATGAAACCAACTAAGACGTACTTTTAAAAATCAGTTGCAAGATTTGACCCGAACAATTCGACCCCAAAATCGTAACGGGAACTCTAACATCCCCCGGATAACAAAATTTCAGACGGATTAGAGCAAATTTTTGATCGCCATCTTAGATCCGCCATCTTGAATTTTTTTTATCGCCAGCAGTTAACCCCTGTCGGTCCCTACAACATTTGTGTGAGTACCACCAAACTATTCCTAACCTTCGCCTAATAATAACTCTTAAAAATTGCTATAGCGGCCATCTTTCATTTGATATCCATATCATATGGGTGCAAAAAAAATATAGTCTACTATCTTTGAGAGTCCGCCATATTGGATTTAGAGTGACGTCATTTTATTTTTGTATTCTTCTCAGCAAACCATTTCATATGATACCCATGATACCACGATACTCATAATACACATCAGGTGTATAAAAAATAACAAGTCCACCATCTTGGGCGGTCCGCCATATTGGATATAGAATGATGCAACTTATCTATCCACGTATTGTATCCCAATCTAAAAGTGTTTGGAAAAAATCAGTTCAGTCGGTTGAGGTTAACTGCTTTAAAATTCAGTTGCAAGATTTGACCCGAACAAACATACACTGCAAGTTAAATAAAAGCTTATAAAACAACTGTTATTGCGTAATTAATTCTATTATTTATTATTCCTTAATATTTATTATTCCTTTAATTCATTATTCCTTTTTTCTTAAGATAACTCTACTTGTTGTCAGTAAAATATGTGTAAATGTGTAAATGAGTAAAATACTAAGCAAGTATGATCAATATTTTAATTTGAATGGATGCCTCGACAAAATTCGACTTATTTGACAAAAATGTAGAAGAAATACATAACACATTAAGATAAAAAATATGAAATGAATGAATGAGTTATTGCCTAGCAGATTATCAATTATTACAAGATAAATTATACAGATTGAGTAAAAAGTATGGAACAAATTCGACAAAAATTCCCCGTGGGTTTGTGACAAAAACGCTTGGAATTGTCAATTTTGTTATTTAACGACGCACATTTTGACATATATGGTCAATTTTTGCACCATTTTTGTAATAGTGATGCAATAGTAATTGTTTAAAATAGCAACATATCTTTTGAATAGATTTTGGTAGATTAAGAATTGTTTGAATTTATAGTGAAAGTTTTTTTCGAACGACTTATCAAAAAACGACTTATTTTTGATATTTTCAGAATATGTCTCGGTTTGTCAAAAAAAAATTCACTATAAATTCAAACAATTCTTAATAGTAATGTTGACACCGCAATATAAAAAAAACCTTGTTTTAGATTCACAAAGAGTTAATCTACATAATATTACTTAAGACATAATATGATTTATTTCCATTTGCTACGCCTATGATTTAATTTAAATTTCTCTCGTTCAAACATAAAAATATCGACGAAATGAAATGAATACTACCGCAAGCAATTCGAGACGAATTTTTTACTAAGACGATTTTAATTCTGGTTTAATCGACTAAGTAGATAGTCGTCTCCATTTCCAGCTCTATTCCGTTAATGAAATTTTCCAACTGTGATTATAAAAAAGGGAAATCTTAAACCACTGCGAGATTAAAGCACTTCCGCGGAAGAGTGATTAGAACGTCCACTACATTAGAAAAATTAGAATAATGAAGAAATTTTAATGATTTTGAACTATTAATACTCATATTTTATATATGCTAAGAACATTAACGAATACACTAAGCGGTAGATAAAAGGAACACATATACAATGTGATGAACTTCTTGCCTTTTTTTACGGAAAAAAGGCGATTATCAAGACAATATTGTTTTAAAAATTTTCTTTGCTAGAGTTTAGGGTTGGGTAGGGTGTTTATTCATTAAAAGCAGCAAAATTTAATGGGCCCTTTAGACAGAGAACTATGCGTTCAGTCTCGCTGCAATTCAAGACAATCATTCGGAAAGGAGTATTCATTCAGTACAATACGAGTGTTCTCACAATAAAAATGCGGACAAAGTGAAATTTATGTAAATGTGATTTTTATGCTTTTAGTAGGAATTGATTGTTAAAGAAAAAGCAAGTAGCCAGGGGGTCGATTTTTGAGAACATGCGTTTATTTGCGTATACTTAATATTGCACACCAAATAAAACGTATACATATGCCAAATCCAATTTTCGACCAGTCTTCGCAAAGCGAAAATCACGCTTCGCAAGTAAACGCATGGTCAATCTGGCAACTTGGCGAATATTAGTACATTTCAACTAAGACGGTTTAAAAAGATTATAATTTAGCAGACTTAACCTGTGTTTTTCCTGTCATCAGCTGTCATTGAGTTTTTGCTGTTTGGTTAGGATAGTAGATTGTGTTGTATGTGAAATGAATTTGAATATGGTCGACAACGAGGCAAAAAATAAAAGGGGGACTAATGCCACAAGTAAACAAAAGCAATTATTGGTGGAATATGTTAAACAAAAGCTTCAATTAATTAGTGGCAAACAAACCACCAATTATTACATGAAAGACGCCACAAATGATTGGATAAATATTACATTTTAAATAGCAGTCGCATTTTAAATAGTTTCGCACAGTTGAGGACGCATATTTATGGGGTTGCAAATATTCTATCAAATACAGGCACAGCTCCTTAGATAGTCGAAACATATTTACAAATTGTCTTTTATTTAAGTCCATGAAAGGATTCCTAGGGTTATCTCTTATATTAGGGCGATAACGATCTTCCGCTTCTTCCAAATTTCGTCTTGCAAGAACATTTATTAAGTCATCCATATTTTCTTGCGCGCACTATAGTAATTAATTACAATATAAATTCAACACACAGTTTCATATAAACCAAAACAGTAAAAAGAATTTCGAATTTCTAACCTCTAAATGTCAAAATGAGCACAAAGAGCTGCTTATGCCCCGTAATGACCCGCTCGCAAATATAAGAACGAAATTTTGCGCATACGCAGAGATGCGCACCCTCAAAAATTGGAAAATTACTGTCATCTTAAATTTGCGTATGACATTAACAGTTGCGAACGCCCAAAAATTGACCCCAGATGTCATTAGCTTACGCGTATAGTGTTTGAAATTATGTACAGGGTAAAGTATATTCCATGGCATTGGTCGAGATTTCATCCCCGTCAAGTATTATTACTTAAAGGTGATGAAAGGCCTTTTCAGATGTCCCCACCTCTAACCAGGGCTAGAGCCGTGATCTTTGCCAAAATTATTCAGTTTCCGCCAGGTTTTTATAGCGTTAATTTGGTTTTAAAATAAAATAGTTTAGTAAGCGGAAAAGTTGTTTTATTAGTCAGGTCTACTTATCCCTATAGGGCGTAACCTTGTATCTCATTTATTTATGTTTGTAAATTCGCCCAACGCATCTGGTTCCGTTAGGTAAGTGTCCAAAATTGCAAATTGTTTGGTGTAAATATTTATTGTCTTTATAATTTATTCTGTTAACTGTTAAATATGTATCCTGTTCCGATGTTCTTCGAATTAATCTCTCGACCAACGAAAACTAGCGTTACACGTCGTAGTTACCACGTGAACCTCAGTAGCTAAGTAAACTATTAACCAAAGGATTAATAATGACGACCTGGTCCGGACGAAATGAAAATATATGAGGTAAGAGTATATATATATATATATATATATATATATATATATATATATATATATATATATATATATATATATATATATATATATATATATATATATATATAAATACATACATACATACATACATACATACATACATACATACATACATACATACATACATACATACATACATACATACATACATACATACATACATACATACATACATACATACATACATACATACATACATACATACATACATACATACATACATACATACATACATACATACATACATACATACATACATATATATATACATACATATTTTTCTGCCAACCAAAAAACGCCATGAGGTAAGAGTATATATATATATATATATATATATATATATATATATATATATATATATATATATATATATATATATATATATATATATATATATATATATATATGTATATATATATATATATATATATATATATATATATATGAATATCTAGGTATATATGTATGTATATATTTTTCTGCCAACCAAAAAACGCTCCCTTTCCGGTCAACATCGGGATCGCCCAATGTGATAAAAAATAGTGGTAACCAGTGATATTGGGGCTGCAGATATAGTGCACTGGTGGATGGTTATATATATATATATATATATATATATATATATATATATATATATATATATATATATATATATATATATATATATATATATGAATATCTAGGTATATATGTATGTATATATTTTTCTGCCAACCAAAAAACGCTCCCTTTCCGGTCAACATCGGGATCGCCCAATGTGATAAAAAATTGTGGTAACCAGTGATATTGGGGCTGCAGATATAGTGCACTGGTGGATGGTTACATAGAGAATGGTTTGAACAATAAAATTCAAATTTCCAATAAAAAAATTTAATCACACTAATATTCAGTAATTCCGATCAGTAATATGTATCGTCACTTAATATAGAGAACAATTGCCCTTTACTATTAATTACTATGTTAATAGGTAGTATTATTAGTTGTGTGTTTTGTATAATTTTTGTTAATGTTCCTGCTTTGTTAGTAAAAACTCTAATAAGTTTTACAATAAATTTTTTTATTTTGTTGAGTATTTTTTTGGACTAGGAGTGAAAATATGTTTTTCATTGTTAAAAAATGAGGCAGTGTTCGAATCAGCAACATAATGTCACTCATGTTTGTCGACAGTTTACAAAAATAATTCCGTTCAGAGTTCTCTGCATCTTTACGACTATAGTATACTGTATTCCATGATTAAACACATCTAGTAACAATGGAAAGTTTGCTGAAACACTCCGTTAGTGGTAAAGGTTCACGTCTATACCAAACTTAACTTGTTATCTCTAAAGATTGAAGAACAATATGCCTTTGAGGTAGAGTTCCGCTTGGCCGAAGGTACGGCTGTGTTATCAGAGTCGTTATAACTTTTATGTTTTATAGTTGACAGAAATATGTTTCAGAATTTATTTTACTGAATACGGACAGAAGTAAGTAGATGTAGATATATTAGAAACAATTTACATTAATAACATCTGGTGGAGTGGATCTGGACAGAAATATGGGTCGAAAATAGACAACTCAAATTTTAAAAAAATTCCCCCAGTCTATCAAATCAGGTTCTCCCCTCATTCTGGCATAGTTTGTGCAGACGGGGTCCAGGGTGGGAGATGGGGAACGATCAACTAAAAGCATGGGAAAATCGTTTTAATGCATATCTCGGCGGCTTTTGACTTTACAAAAAAAAGTTGATGTAAAAATGAAGGGGACGAAATCGGATAATTAGCTCGCGAGATATCGCAAATCGTAGATGGGAAAATAATAAAAATCAAATTGCTTTTTCGTCAAGGGGAGGGGGGTGGAGTTGGAGGCTCAATTCTTTTATGGAAGAGCTATTACGAAGTAACTACGAGGCCACAGGCTGGGGGTGGTGGTATAATTAGGAGAGGGAGAAAACGAAATTTTTTAAAATGCCCATAACTTCTCTAAATATTGACCGATCTTAAAAAATTAAACGGATTTTTCAACGTTCTTCATACGCTATACAATGGCATTAGCGAATGTTTTATTGTTGTAAACAAATGCTTAGCGCGTAAAAAAACCATTTGGCTGCTTTTTCACATGGTATTTCCGGTATGAGGGAAGGAGGTGGCGGAAATACTTTTTTAAAAGTCGACAGCTTTTTTTTCGACCTTATCGGATGATTAGGAGGGGATCTAGGGGACTTCAAAGTTTTCATTATGCGGAACGGAAAGGATTTTTCCATTTTTAATTATACTAAAGTTTACAGTACACATATACTACATATTATATACTTACATATACCTATACTGCATTACTTTTTTTAATAGTTTATTTTACCAAGATTACAAACATGTTTTGGCAAGTCATTAAATATAAAAGTACGAGTATATTGCGTAAAAAATCAAACTATAAATAAACATGTCAGTCAAAATGTAAAAAACAACAATTCACAAATTATAAAGCAAGTGGTGTAAAACGCAAGAATTACACAATTATATATTTAAAACAGGAAAAGATGAAATTATGTCCAGTACCCAAATCATGATTCATAGCATCAAGCAAGTAGCATCAAATAAATTGTCAAAAATTCTGATATTACAACACCACACACAATAAGGCATCCGCGGCATGTGACATTTATATGCGTGGGTAGATGAGGTGGTGGTAAACCAAAGAGTTATAACGTTAGACTGACTTGATTTGAAGAAATTTGACAGCCGTCACAGCCGACAATATATAGAGAGATAGAAGTAAAATAAAGTTTACACAGCATTTTTACTGGAGATTGTTAAAAATCTAGCAAAATTTCAAATGTCTCAAAAGTTATAAGCTCAACCAATAGAATACTAATAACAAACAAAATGGAATTTGATTATATATTTATTATAAGAAATATAAAATGTTCCGTTTAAACTAAAAAATATGGCAAGTCTGCAGTAGACCAAATGTAACGGAAGAAATGAAACCCTGCATTTTGTTTTTTAAATTATTTTAATTGTAGAAGGTAGGTAGGTATTTCAGATCCTGCTCTTTCCACGTGTCAAAAAAACAAGTGTAGAACTTGTATTGAAAAAAGTTAAGTATAAATATTCTTACAAACTCATGTCGCACCTGTCAATTTTTTTATAAAATGTCAGATATCTCAGAAACCATTTTGCTTTTGGTATAGGGTATGTTACATATTTTTGGTTTACCTTTGTATCAACTTTTTGACAATTCAATAATACATAAGATTTCACTTAAAATAACAAAGTTGGCATCGACTTCCGTTATAACCGGAAGTGTCAAATGAAAATTTCAATGGTATTCCCGATGATACCCTATAGTATCCAGCAAATAGCATCCAATTTGCTTAAGCCGCTCCAGAGTAATGGATAAATATACATAAAAAATACAAGACTCAAACTCAAAATCTCCTCCTATTTTGTCGATTGAAAACAAACAAAGCTAACACGACGCCGTTTGATTTTTAAAATTGGTCAATATCAGGGAAAAAGAAAAATGTTTCCCTTGATTTTGATCCTAGACAAAGCCCCTTACTCCTCTCCATTCTCCTGCTGCATAGTAAAAATTTTAAGTCCCCTAGCTCACTTTCTAATCATTCGATTTTTATCTAGTTTACTATATTATATAGTAGAAAAAAAAGCTGTCGTTTGGTAAAAAAAATATTTCCTCCACTCCCTTCCCTCATAGCGGAAACACCATTTGAAAAACAGGAAAATCGTATTTTTGCCCGCTGGACGTTTGTTTGCAACAAAAAAAATCGTTATGCCATCGTATCTCGTTTGAAGAAGCGAAGCGAAAAGCTCTGATTGTTTAAGATGGATCAATATTCACAGAAGTTATAGGCATATTAATAATTTTCCGTATTCCCCCTCTCCTCCTCTCCTACTTATCCCACCACCCCCAGCCTGCGCCTCATAATTCCTTCATGATAAATCTACCACAAAAAAAAATTGAGCCCCCTGACGAATGAATTATCCGATTTCGCTCAGCTATACATGTGTTTTGTTGTATTCTTAATTTTTTATATAAACTTTTTTTTTGTAAAGTCAAGAACCGCAGAAATATGTAGAAAAAACAATTTTCCCATGCATTTAATCGATTGTTCCTGCACTAATCAGTCATTCTGATTTAGCTAATTGAAAACTGATTATTTGGACGATTATTTTTCTGTTACGGATAAAATAGGGGATTAAATTTGGCATCCAAATTGGTTGGTGCGCGTAGTGTAGTATGCAAATTATTTTGCAATAATCACTAAGCCGTTTCAGTCCAACAGCATTGCCGCATATATCTCTAGGGATGTTAGGGAAATTTGTTGATTTGTTACTAGTTAATTTTATCTACAATACTGATATAACAAACATATATAGGTCACGATTTTCATGTATTTGAGTAAGATCCGAATTTTTTTAAATCTGAATTCAATTCTGAAATCTGATATTCGATTATATTTAAATTATAGATATAATAAAATCCAATAGAATAGAATATCATAGACTGCACTTTATTCATGTACAGGTATATAAAAATGTTTTATTTAAATTCGTTTAATTTATTTATTGGTCCAGTCGTTATGGAGAGATATTTGTCCACTTAAAATGGGCCGAAAAACCTTTGGGTCGTGGGACCGCGGCCCCTGTACGAGGGTTGCCGTTATTAAGAGGTGCTAAATACAAGGAACTCCATTGATGAGTTAATGGAAAATAAAAGGTGGCCCTTTATTGAGGTGACCGTTCTAGGAAGGTCACCGCTAATAGAGGTTTTAATATGCATAAAAAGTTACGTTTTGAATTGTAGAGAGTAATATTTTTAAAGAAAACAAAAAAATATATTTTACAATTGATACTAGGAATATCATTTTGTTCTGTCATCACTGATGCTACTTATGGCCGTTATTTGAATAATTACATCTACTATTGTCGGATACAAATAGGTATTTCAATAACAGTAACAATAGAATTTGAAATTTCGATATGGATTCTTTCCATATTCCCAGATTGGAGAATTTATTTCAGTAGTTTTACCACTATACAAATAGATAATATGATATTAAATCTAGCATCTAAATCTAGTCTACAGTAGTTCTAAGTCTACTTTGCCGTCTATTTGATATTAAAATGCAGAGGGTGCTACCTCTTTATTTTTGTAACGCAATTAGCTACAAAAGTCTTCGATCTGTGTGGAGGAGAATTAATTCAACTTAAAGCAACTATTGAATCATAACTCGCATACATTTTTTTCAATTACTATAAGGAAGTTTTGACAATAAATATGCAGCAAAGTTCTAGTCTAGGGATTGAAATGACCTTTAAAGGAGAAACTTTTGATTTGCACGAACTGTCTTACAAAACTGTTAGGTGGAATTTCATCCCATTCTAAATCGAGATTAATTTTTTTTAGATTTTTTTAATTAAGAACTTTATTAATAATACTACAGGAGCTATTAAACCTAACAAAATATTTCTCTTGGTGCATTCCAGGGTTTCGGATTGTATTTGAAAGAAAAACTGTCTAAATTAGGTTACCATTTAATAAGTCTGTGCAATTAGCAGACCATTTTACTAAATCAAATCCACCACATTGAAATAATTTTAATAGCTGTGTATATAATATTTTTGCGTCAACAACACTTGAAATACTAGAAGCAAGATCAGATCGTCCACGTACATATATACCTCTACAAATTACTTGTGAAGCCAAAGAAAACAAGGTAGCCTCATCCAACGCTAATTGCTGAACAGTTCTTAAGGCCAAGAAAGTTCTCTCCTACTTTACTCGGAACGATACAGTATTTAACTGTATCGTTCCGTATTTAACTGTATTCAACTGGCTTTTCATTTGAATCTCTCCATAATATACACTGAAAACGCCTATGTTCAGGACACAATAATATTTGTCTATACATTTATCGTATATCGGCTCTAAGTGCTATTTTATGCAAACGAAAGTGAATAAAGAAACATAAAACATCGGATTGTAATTTAGGCCCTGCGTAGAAAAGGTCATTCAAAGAAAAAGAGCTGTCTGTTTTTGCACTGGCATCAAATACCACCTGCAGTGGCGTGCTATGTATTTTAATAATTCCATGATGCGCGGAATATAATACGAGGTGCTAAAAGAGGGTTCAGTAATTTTTGTCATGTGACGTTGCTCAATATAAACTTTTAATATATTTCTAACGAAATAAATCTTCTGAAAGCAACTGCATATTAATGGAAAGTGTTCCAAAGGAATTACCTTTAAAAGGTAAAGGTAAAGGCTTTACCTTTTAAAAGGTAAAGCTACTATATATCTACCAGAAGGGTCTCGTTTATATGTTGTATTGAATATTTTCTCACATTCTAAACATTTATAATAACTGAATTTTTAATATTCTGAACTGGTATTTCTTCCGGTTCCCAAAATACTAACTAAAATTTCCAGCGGCGTATCTAATATTGTACAGACATTTTGCCTAAAGTAGTTCCTATGGCTATGGGTAAATGCGGCGCCTACTATACGTTTTTGGCCTAATATATGTGGAAATAAGTACCTATTATCCCGTCAACCTCACTGGGAATACTAAAAGTACTATCAGCAAGTGGTAAATTCATAACATTTTAATGTAATAAAATAAGGCCGGCTTTCCGAATATAATAAAAATCTAGCTCTGTATTTTTCTCCATTTTGGCCGTTATTATAAATAAGAACGGTTGATAGCAATACCGTTCTACTAAGTTTGGATTTCCCTTCAACTGTACTAGAGCAGGTAAGTACTCATATGAGTTAAGGCAGTATTCGTATTATCAGACTCTGTTTGTTGTTCCAATAGCCTGTATAAAAACTTGTTGTGAATTTATTCCACTTCCTATAGGTAGGTGTACCATAGACAGCTGAATTGCAATGGGTGCCGAAAAACAATCTCTATTTTCTTCCTGATTTTTACCAAAATACAACAAATATTATGTCTGAGATGACAAATGCTACAATTAATTTTACTTTTAAATGCTATTATTACTTTATGTGTACCAAAACAATTTTATTAATATATAAGTATTTATTTTTAATTAATTTATGATGATCTACGGAGGACAATTAGAAAAATTTCGGACAGTTGAATATTAAATGTGTATTTTCATTACATATAAGACATATTTTATCAACATTAGTATTCTTTTGAGAAAGGAAATGCTGAGAATATTTTGATTTCGAATTACCATTTGAAGATAATATATAGTGTAGAACGTTTTATTACGAGCATAAATTTTTCTTTGTTCTTTACCAAATAAAATAATTTCCTCGTATGACAATATATCAGAGTTTCTATGAGATAGATATGATAGAAATGATAGATATAGATAGAAATGGTTTAACTAATTTATGAGAATAGTATTTGCGATTCGATAGAATCCTATAGAGAGCTATATCTGACGGATTCAATGATCACTGATAGTTGTGATTAAAAATAAAATAAATACATTAAACAATTATTATGAGAATCTTTATTCACTGCATATTCAACGTTTTTCATCAATATTTCTCTTTTCCACGAAAAATAAAATATCTAATCGCACCCGATTTTTTTTAACTTTGGCATGCAGGCGTTATTTTTATTACCAACTTACCATGTTCCTTATAGAAAGGATTTACTTCAGCGTCCCTTACAACTTGTAAAAAAATAATTTCCACATAATTTGGTTTCTAAAGAAGCAGAAAATATAACAAACCAGGTTTTTGCGACTTAAAAAAATAGTAGTTTTGTATAATCACCAACTGCTGCTAGGGACACTGTACAAATAATATAATTGAGTCCAAAATTTAATCATTGATTTTAATCTTAATTAAACATGTGTAGTACACCGTATAATATATATTTACTATGTGGGCGATACACGTTTAATTTTCTATAATATGGCGAATGCGCCGAGCACAACACAGATCCAAAATTAATGCGCCTCTTACTGAATAAGATCTCATTTTGCTAGGACCGTATATCAGCCACTCAGATTAATATGGTTAAAATAACTGTGCAAATACTTGAAATGCCAATTGAAAAATTGAAAAGCCATTTAAGAATATAAACCATTAAAGCCTATACTTGCCGAAAAAAATTAGAAACATATATTTGAATATTGAGGACTCTATCCATGGAACTATTGGGCGTAATTCTGCATAAATTTTGCATTCATAAATTAATATAAAAACTAAAGCCACAACTATATTGTCAACGATTTACGGATTTTATAAAATGTAACATCATGACAAATACGAAATTACTTTTATTATATTATAAAACAAAGTACAAACATGTACGAACCATATTTTATATATAACGTATTTTTAATAGAATTACTCGAATTCTAGGTAAATTACATTTGCAAAAATAGAAATTAAATCATTGTAACATGTTCAGTTTACGAACATACTACAATGAAACTATAAAGTAACAATGTAATTAAGTTATCATGTCAAATGTAATTTATTTTATCAACTATTGTAAACCGCAAATGTTCTTCAAAATTCACTTGAAAATTATTTAGACAATATTCATTATTCATATTTGGCAACAGCATAGAGAACGAGCACACTATGAAAAGAACGTCACTGAATACTTCAATAGAAAATATTTAACTTGTATAGGAGGCACGATGTTATACATTGGGAACACTAAAAGTCCGGACATAACTCCTATGGATTTTTTCTTTGGCGTGGAGATCGGAGAGTTTTTTTCTAGATTGGAGATTGGTGATCAGTTACCTCGTATGTTTTAGGAGATTTTTGATATCCGTTTTGAGAATAAAAAATTCTGCAAAAATCTTGTCTATCGCTTTTTTGTCAGCTTTTTTAGTTTTTGAGTCAGCAAAAAATACGTGAGATGAGCGGGGGTGCTCATTTTAAGATACACCCTGTATATTGCAAGAAATGCAGATATTTTGTTAAAGATAAAGTACATCTCAATTCAAGGCTTGTACCTTTGACTCCATATAGTCAAAGTATCTACTTTCAAGTATTGGAATAGGTATACGTATATGCTCTACAAAATCGATCATTTTGACGAACATCGAGTCCTCTCATCACTCAATCTCACTTAGCTATTCCTAATGGAATACAACGCAAAGAAATGCCTTCAAGAAATCCATTAGTTAATAAAATAGGCCAACAGAGGTAGCAGTATATTTACCTACGAGACATGCTACGAAATAGGTAAGTAGGATACGTTTTTCTATATTTAGATATTCGTTTTCAAAATTAGTTTCTTACGGGATACGTATTGTCCACTGTCGTATGACGTATTGTCCACTGCCAATGAGAATTAATTATTCTGTTGTAATGTAGTTTTCTTAATATCTTTAAATTTGCGGTTTTTAGAAGGTAATTGAAATTATTATAATCTATTTTACTTGCAAGAAAATTAGTCAATTTATTTAATTCTATAATAATAATAATAATAACGTTTATTTGCATAAATAGTAGGTTATAAAATATGAACAATGTAAATATGAATAAATGTTAAACAGTATTAATACTATAACTAGATAACTCTGAAAACAAATAATTTAAATTCTTAATAAAACGTAACAATAATAAAGTACAGTAAACACATAAACACATAAAGTTGCTAATAAACAAATATACTCAATAAGTGACTTAACACTTGTTTTGAGTTAAGAGGAACAAAGATTATGAAACAAGGTTAAAAATTAAGATAAGATAAATAATATAATTTATACCACTAGTATAAATGACAATATAGGGTCACGAGTATTTACAAGTTACGAGTAGTTACGAGTAGTACGAATATATACGAGTAGTTAGTACAAAAATCTCAACGTTTCAGTTATAAAGATTATAAGGTAGGTAAGTTATTTAAGAAAATTAATTGTGAAATATGATTCATGAATGAATGAATGATGATATGAATGTTGAAATATAAGCGTTTTAGTTTTTTTTTGTATTACGTAATATTAACTCTATTTTTAATTTCGACACTAAAATAATAAGATCATTGTCCAATAGATGTTGACATCAAAGGTATAGTATGGAGGTGTTTTTGTCTAGTATTTTAGGTATGACCCGGCAATATGTTATTTTTTACCCGGTGATACTTTATGTTGAGATTGTAATAGTACAATTGTCTAATATCAAAAACATGTACCTCTTTATATAACAGATTACTAGGATGAGTTAAGTCTGTAATGTAGTAATATTCTCAAGAATATTTTCTGAATAATTTCCAGAGGACGTAAATGAGTTTTAAGTGCACTACCCCACGCTAATATACTGTAGGGCAAATGGCTTTCTACCAAGGCAAAATAAAGTATTCTTAGTTGTTGTAAGTTAAAGATATTTCGTAAGTATTTAAATCTATATAGTATCGTCTGTAGTTTCCTAATAGTATATTTTATATGTTTATCCAATCGTAAGGGCCTGTCAGTGACAACTCCTAAATATTTAATATCTGTTGAGGGCATGATTATATGTTACTTCTTATGAATTCCAATTTTTAGGTGTGAAAATGGAGGAAGACCAGAAGCGTAGCAGCTAAATGGTAAGTAGTTAGTTTTTTCGAAATTTATTGTTAGTAGCTTGTGATCGAACCAGTTTTTAATATCCGTTAAGTCCTTTTCAACACTTATTTTTAAGTTTTCCCATGAGTTGGCTTTGAAAAATATTGAAGTGTCATCCGCGAATCCTATGTCTGCTCTACACAAGGATAGAGAGAATAGGTCATTTATATAGATAGAGAACAAAACCGGACCCAACACTGTACCTTGTAGCACTCCATATTCTGCAGTTAGTGTATCACCTATTACATTATTTACTTCCACGCTCTGATATCTGTTGGTTAGGTAACTTTGAAGCAGTTTTAAACTATTCCGTCTGATACCAATGTCATCAAGTGATTGTAAACGTAAGGAATGCCTAACTGTATCAAACGCTTTTGATAAGTTAATAAACGTACAGAGACAGGATGTTCATTGATTTAGTGCAGAGTGGATTTTTGTTGTTAAAGCTACTATTGCATCTTCAGTTGTCACATTCTCTTTAAATCTAAATTGGTTTTCGGAAATTGTGTTATATCTTGTAATATAAGCATTTAGTCTCTTTTTTTATAATCTTTTCAAAAACTTTGGTTACATTTGTTATAAGAGATATAGGTCGATAGTTACTGCCGTCCTCTTTATCTCCTCTTTATAGATAGGGACAATAATGGATTATGTTGGCCAGTGACCAATTTCCATACATCGGTTGAAGATGAATATCAAGGGTGTCAAGATGTATTGGCTTCTTACATATGCTTATTACGTATGCTTGTACATATTATATACCCTATGACTAAAAACATAGGCACTACTATTCGAGCCATTTTATTATTCTTTTAATTTTAAAGTACCGATATTGAGCCACGTGAAATCCCCGTCAGTTGCGGTAACGTCCTTTACACAATCCAAAAAGGACCATTTGGTGGGCGTGGAATCGTTGGCACTTACTTTTTGAAGATAACGGAGTGGCAGTAACGGTCAATTCTGGTCGCTACACACACATGAAAAGTTTTCTTTTGTATCGGACTATACAGAACACGATACAGTGGATATAAATTGTGGTTCCAAAAATACGGAGCCACCGCCCACTCTACAAGAGTTCCCGAATTGGGTTATTTTGCGGTTCGGCGATGTTTTGTAATATGTCCGATCACCGGACTTGTCAACCTGTGCCTTCTCTCTATAGAGCTACCTCAAGTCGCATGTTTATCAGGGGGGGAAACCGAAAATACTGGAAGTGTTGGAGATCGGACAGACGATAGATCGGCGGCATCGCACGCAACCTCCATGAAAGAGTGGATATCAACTGTGAGAAAAGACTTCAAACTTGTATGTAATAAAATGGTCTTCACCTTAACACTACAATTTTTTGCAAATAATATTCTTCAATAGCATGTCATTGTATTGCCTATGTGTTGTGTATACCAGTAAAAATGTTTTCTCAGCAGATGAAAGTATGCTGCTAATGTCAAAAATTATTATATATTTGATTATACAAAATTATATGATATAAGTCATTTATTGGTTCCATCGATATTCCGAAAATGTTTACATTGTATTGGCGAATTCCGTTTTATACTATAATATCAAAGTATTTACCAGATCCTCTTCCAAAAAATAGACACGCAAAATACACACGGTTACACTTTACTATAATAGTATCTATCAAATATGTAATTCCTATTACAGCTTCGCAGTAATGGTAGGAGCCGATATGCTCCATCAACTACCGCTAGCATGATAATATGCGTATGCACTCTCGTAACATAATTTTAATTATTCAAACCGAAATTACTATATTTTTTTACTGGATAGGAACCTTTGATGTAACTGTAACACTCGGAGTAGTTTCCACAAACACCAAAACACTTTCACTTCGCTCGACGCGCGTCTCCGACTTACCACTTATCAAAATGTTTGACTAAGGAATTTGAAAGTTTGCCCATTGCACAGCCTAGTTTTTCAGTTAAAAATTCGAATGATTTCATTGATAAGGTCAAGAATATTCAATTGCAAGAGGGTGAAATTTTGATTTCCTTTGATGTTTGTTCATTATTTCCTAGTGTACCAATTCCACAGACCTTGGACTATCTTGAGGATTTACTCGAATTAAACAACTATAGAAGGGAAGTAATAGAAGAATATATAAACCTTACAGAACTTTGTATGAAACACAATTGCTTCCGTTTCAATGACAAGTTTTATGAACAACATGAAGGAACCGCAATGGGTAACTGTTTATCGCCTTTCATTGCTAATGTCTTCATGAGTCGTTTTGAAACTGAAGCAAAAGAAGAATTCGAGTATTTTCCTAGGATTTGGCATAGGTATGTGGATGCCATTTTTGCCGTGTTTGACACTAAGATTGCGGATGTAGAAAACTTCATTTCCAAATTAAATAGTCGTTTCACTTATGTAAAGTTTACATATGAACTAGGAAATAATGGAAAACTTTCATTTTTAGATGTATTAGTAATTAAAAATAGTGATAATGGGTTAGAATTTGATATATATAGAAAGGATACCAGTACGATCAGATATAGTCCTAATGACTTTCACCACTGCTATCAACATAAAATGGCAAGTTTCAATTTTCTTGTCCATCGTTTACTAAGTTTCCCTCTCAGTAATGAGAGATTTGAAAAAGAAAAAGTACTAATTAAAGATATAGCTGTGAGTAATGGTTATCCTAGAGATATAGTTGAAAAACTAATTAGGAAGCGTAAATTTAAGGACACACTTCGTAATTCTACGACCTTTCAAAAGGATATAGAGGCTCCAAAATATGTATCCATCCCGTACGAACCCCGGTTTACTCGTGGTTTGAGTAAGGTTTTCAAAAACGTGGGTATAACAGCGATTCATTCGTCGAGCAACAAATTACAACAACTTTTAGACAATCCAAAGGATAAAATTGTTCCAAATGAAAGGTCTGGGACTTACGAAATTAGTTGTAATGATTGTGATCGAAAATATATTGGACAAACGAGACGGTCAATTAACACCAGATTTAAAGAACATATGGCTCATCTAAAATATGGAAGAACAGATAAGTCTAGTGTTGCACAACATGCTTTTAACAACAATCATAGAATAGATATTAGTAATTTAAGATTAGTTAGAAATGTGACCAATAATAGACAGTTGGATGCATTTGAGAGCATAGAAATTGTAAAATGTAATAGTAGTATGAATAGCGACAAGTGACCTATCCCGTATAGCCCGCTTTACGCGTTGCTTAGCAACCGATGATTGAAGCGTGATTAGTCACGCGTAAATTTCACGGTGATATCATACCGTAGCCCGCTTTACGCGTTGCTTAGCAACCGATCATTGATGCGTGATTAGTCACGCGTAAATTTCACGGTGATATCATTAGTGACGTCACCGGAAAAATAGTATACATATGGTAGATTTTGTAGTTTAAGATTAGTTTTAATCGTCTCCGGATGATGCCAACTTGGTTGGCGAAACGCGCGTCGAGCGAAGTGAAAGTGTTTTTGTGTTTGTGGAAACTACTCCGAGTGTTATATTTTTTTAAACAATTCTATTATGTGATTTATTTTCTTTTATGCACTAAGCATTTTAAAAACAGCTTTCCAAATAAGTGAATTGCAGTGGAACAATTTTTTTTTAAATTTATATTTAAAGTGTCACTTTTCAAAACCTCTTACAAATTACCCATCAATAATTTTTTGATAACTGATGTCGGGCCGTGGACATTTCTAAAATGCTCCTAATATAAACATAAGTTGATAATAATTATGAGATTATATGGGCATATAAGAAAAAAAATAGAAAGGGATTATAGGGATTATAGGGAAAGTGATTATAGAAAAAAAATCTATAGACTGCAGTTTGTCCTATTGAATCTCGTTGGGTATTTTTTAGAGATATTACCTCTCAACATCAGGGCTTTATACTTTTTACTTTTAAAATAAACCTATGCAATATGTAGTCCTTCCCCATTAATATCAACCAGCCACGTTGTACAGTGAACAATGAAACTATAGTAACTTCATACAATTAGCTAACAAACCGCGTGGCCGTTTAATAATCGTGGTGAGATTGGGACAAAGTGGTCTTAAGAAAAGGAATATCAATATCAGGACCTGACTGTCTCAAACAGACCACCGAACACAAAGACCATCAATTAGGTGAACTCTTATGGATCTGAAAAATGTTGGAGATATTATACTCCCGCCATTCCCACGGTTTGAACAATGTGGAATATCTTCTTAATCGGATATACGAGGGTTGAATATTGATGATGCAAGATTAATTCACATTCCTTGTAGGGTAAGTGAGTGCATTACTGTGGAAAGTCCTTTAGTGTCAGCTTTATATTTAGTTTCGATTGCTTGCAGAATGTATTAACCGCTTTTTTATGTGTAATTAAAGAACTATCCAATTTATTTCTTTCAATAGCATAAATCAGTATTATCTACGGGGTGTTTCATAATAAATTTTACATACAGCAACCGTAAAATAGTAACGTCACAATATATCTGTAAATAATCATGTTGTATAATAGATTAACTATCTTTGACTTGGAATTATCTTATAAATCAGTTATCGTAGATATTTCTGGTTGAAGTATCGTGCAAGACAATTTGGTATCAAATGAGATATTATCAGAAATTATTACGAATGCAAAATTATACAGTGAGCTCGTAAAGTTTAGAATAAATTCAATTAATCGTTATTGAAGGATTTTCACAAGAAATCCTCGGACACGTCAACCTTATTTTATAAAATGTCACTTTTTTCAGCCATCGATATTTTTTTTTGTTCTGTTCGTTTTTGAGCTATGACGTCATCGACAATTTTTTTAAATGACAACTCATATTTTTTTTCACGGATTTCGATAGAGCACATTTTTCTGAGTGCGAATATGTCAAAAACATAGTACCTTTAACATTAAAGTTTTCGAGATATTCGGTTGCAAAGTTTATAAAATGTACCATGGCACCATGCATAAGCTATCGGGCGGGTCAAGATTTTTAATAGCTTATTGATTCTAATAGCTTATAGCTTATTACATTTTAAAAGATTAAGGAGTAATATTATTTATTTTGGTAGCTTATCGAACATTTTGAAAGATTTGGGAGTAATCTGTTTAATTTTTTAACAACAATTTAAACAAATAAAAAAATATTTTAACAAATAAATGATAAATAATTAAAGTAAAAAATAAAATCAGAGTAAATTTTCAAAGTGACCTCCATTCACTTCCTGGCAATATCCCATCCGCCACTGAAACTCCTGCAGAACCTTACCAACAGTATCGGGTTGAATGGTTCGAATTTCATTGCGAATTCTGTCCTTTAATTCTTCGATGGTATTTGGTCTATTGAAATAGACTTTGCTCTTTAAATAGCCCCATAAAAAGTAGTCTAGGGGAGTGAGATCTGGAGATCTAGGGGGCCATTCGATAGTTCCCCTGCGACCAATCCAATGGTTAGGAAATACATGGTTTAAATAATCGCGAACGATCACTGCAAAATGGGGTGGTGCACCGTCTTGTTGGTACCATATCGTGTGATGGGGCAGATCTGGATCTACGTCATTTGGGTAAAGTACCGCAAGTGCAGGGACTAAGTCGTCTCTTAAAAATTCTAAATATATTTCACCTGTTAATACGCCTTCAAAGAAAAATGGGCCCAAAATACGATTACCTACAATACCAGCCCAAACGTTAACTTTTTGTGGAAACTGACTACGAGTTTCCATTTTCCAGTGTGGATTTTCAGGAGACCAATATCTACAGTTTTGCCGGTTAACTGTGCCGTCGAGATAAAAGGTAGCCTCATCAGAAAAAACAATATTGCGTAAAAATCCGTCGTCATCAATCAGGCGTTGCAACATGGTTTGGCAAAACTGTAACCTACGGTCAGGATCATCTTCGTTTAACTCTTGGACCAAAATCACTTTATACGGATGCCATTTGTTCAATTTCAAATATTTCAAGACGGAGCTTTGAACTATTCCGTCGGTAAATGGGGATTTTCTTGAAGCTCTAGTAGAACATTCAATTTAACATCTTGTTGCACTGGTGGACGACCCGTTCTAGGGCGATCTCTCGTATGACCCACTTCTAAAAACTTTTGTTCTATTTTGCTAACGGTGGACTGTGTAATTGGTTCTCTGTTTGGATATTTGTTGTTAAATAAACGGCAAACTTCTACTTGTGTGCGAGCTCTGTCCCCGTAACCGATCATCATCAAAATTTCGATTCTTTCCCTTTCACTCAAACGACGGACCATTTTTAAATAAAATGAATTATGATGGAATAATGATTAATCAACTTACTTAATGATATTATTCAACTGATTAAAACACAAACTTGCGAGGAAAAACTTCAAAATTGTGACAACTGTCAAAACTGTTGTTTTTCCTGCGCTTTCTTGATAAATGATTAGCATTTGGTCATCGCTTGTATAATTCATTCTTAAAACTTTGCAACCGAATATCTCGAACACTTTAATGTTAAAGGTACTATGTTTTTGACATATTCGCACTCAGAAAAATGTGCTCTATCGAAATCCGTGAAAAAAAATATGGGTTGTCATTTAAAAAAATTGTCGATGACGTCATAGCTCAAAAACGAACAAAACAAAAAAAAAATCGATGGCTGAAAAAAGTGACATTTTATAAAATAAAGTTGACGTGTCCGAGGATTTCCTGTGAAAATCCTTCAATAACGATTAATTGAATTTATTCCAAACTTTACGAGCTCACTGTATATGTATGTAACAAGATATATCAGATATAGAAGGGAAAATGGTAGTATATACTAACTAAATAGGAAGTAGGAATGTAAACTGTAGGTATAGTAGGTATAGTGTATAGTAGTGTATAGTGAAGGTGTAAAGATATTAAACATAAATAAACTCGATAAATAAAGTGAGAAAGTGTCCATGGCATAGATATTAGTATACAAAATAGGACATGGCATAGACGGTATTCTAAAAATGAATCAAGAGAGCAGGAAAACAAAAAGGGTGGAAACCAAGGAAGAAAAATAACAACTGAGAAGAAAAAAAGAAAAGGCCAGGAGAGAAAATAAGAAACGGAGATTATAGATATACATTTGGAAGCAATTTTCAGATAGAAATAAGGGGAGAATGGTATTAAAGGAGTTGTTAATAGAAGCCATATGGATGGGACATGCTGAAATTTAATCAAAATTTGACGGACAAAAGCAAAGTGCGAAAATAAAAGCGTATAGATAGAAGCAACCTATAGCGTATAGACAAAGCGTATAGACAAAGTCAAGGTACCTTATCATATCATTCGAATATAAATCGACTATAAAATGAGATTAGAAAACTTTTGAACAGTTTTTCTAAATTTATCAAGAACTTTCCGGAAGTCATTTGCCTGACAGAAACTTGGTGGTCAGTGAGTGAATCAAGTGCATCAATATGAATAATTATACGTTAAGGGACTTTTTTGTCGGGAGAATATGAAATGTGGTGGAGTTGCCATATTTGTTAATAATACCATCTCGTTTAAAATAAAAAGTATAAGATTATATTGACGTAAGTAATTTTAAGAAAAATATAATATATTTTTTATAAAATAGGTAAATCTCGCGACAAACTTTTGTATCATATAAATTGTGTAACGTAATAAATTGATGAGTTTAAATTAATTAAAAGTAATTTTTTTTCTATTTAGAACTTTTCTTAAAAATGTTTTAAGAACGCGCTCCCTATAAGTGCACTTTATTAAAAAAAATAATTTTTTTGAGAAAAACGCTAAAGCACCCCTTCTGAGTTTTTAGGCAACCTATCTTTTAAGGGTGCCGTCAAACTGACACACCAGCGAAAAAGTCAGCATAACGTAATTCTCATGCTTGTATCTTAATAGCCACCAATAAATTGTCGTTGCATAATATACTATTATCGGTTTGTGGTGACAGCTGGTAGAAGTTTACCTACTTTATAATTAGCGCCTACTTACTACTTAACTTCCGACTGTTGGATAAATTCTACGCCTATGGTAGCTGCCGTATTTTTGAATATTTTGACATGCGTATTTTAAACATAAATATTTTAATGAATATGCTATTTGCATATTTAAATCGAGTTACTGAGTTCATATTATGTAACTCTGAAGTAAACATAAAGCGTGGACTCTAAAAAAAGTATGTTATAGTCTCTGACCTTGCAGCCATTTATAAAATATATTTACTACTTAGCCTTAAATAAATCAAATCAGGAATTGGTTTATAATCCAACAGCAAATTATGACCTCTCCATATTCCTTGACCTTGCTGACTGGACAGACAAATAGCATGTCACATGTCACGAAAGTTTTCTTAAACACGGCTACCATATACACGTGCCATATACAAGTATTTTAAATACTAATATATAACTCAACGATTATTAGAACTCTTTGCTGCAAAAGTCGAATCATATCTATATTGCATTTAAGGGTAAAACTAAATATACCGATTTTCGTCAAAAAAAAAATATCATTGTATTCGTAATTCGTAAACATCTTTCAAAGAGTTTTAAGTATCTCTTTCAAAGAGTTTTAAGGACCATCCGTCTGGATGATGAATTTT
>CAXKVY010013368.1:0-26572 GCA_964058915.1 Tetropium fuscum | reverse complement strand
CCCCTCATTCTGGCATAGTTTGTGCAGACGGGGTCCAGGGTGGGAGATGGGGAACGATCAACTAAAAGCATGGGAAAATCGTTTTAATGCATATCTCGGCGGCTTTTGACTTTACAAAAAAAAGTTGATGTAAAAATGAAGGGGACGAAATCGGATAATTAGCTCGCGAGATATCGCAAATCGTAGATGGGAAAATAATAAAAATCAAATTGCTTTTTCGTCAAGGGGAGGGGGGTGGAGTTGGAGGCTCAATTCTTTTATGGAAGAGCTATTACGAAGTAACTACGAGGCCACAGGCTGGGGGTGGTGGTATAATTAGGAGAGGGAGAAAACGAAATTTTTTAAAATGCCCATAACTTCTCTAAATATTGACCGATCTTAAAAAATTAAACGGATTTTTCAACGTTCTTCATACGCTATACAATGGCATTAGCGAATGTTTTATTGTTGTAAACAAATGCTTAGCGCGTAAAAAAACCATTTGGCTGCTTTTTCACATGGTATTTCCGGTATGAGGGAAGGAGGTGGCGGAAATACTTTTTTAAAAGTCGACAGCTTTTTTTTCGACCTTATCGGATGATTAGGAGGGGATCTAGGGGACTTCAAAGTTTTCATTATGCGGAACGGAAAGGATTTTTCCATTTTTAATTATACTAAAGTTTACAGTACACATATACTACATATTATATACTTACATATACCTATACTGCATTACTTTTTTTAATAGTTTATTTTACCAAGATTACAAACATGTTTTGGCAAGTCATTAAATATAAAAGTACGAGTATATTGCGTAAAAAATCAAACTATAAATAAACATGTCAGTCAAAATGTAAAAAACAACAATTCACAAATTATAAAGCAAGTGGTGTAAAACGCAAGAATTACACAATTATATATTTAAAACAGGAAAAGATGAAATTATGTCCAGTACCCAAATCATGATTCATAGCATCAAGCAAGTAGCATCAAATAAATTGTCAAAAATTCTGATATTACAACACCACACACAATAAGGCATCCGCGGCATGTGACATTTATATGCGTGGGTAGATGAGGTGGTGGTAAACCAAAGAGTTATAACGTTAGACTGACTTGATTTGAAGAAATTTGACAGCCGTCACAGCCGACAATATATAGAGAGATAGAAGTAAAATAAAGTTTACACAGCATTTTTACTGGAGATTGTTAAAAATCTAGCAAAATTTCAAATGTCTCAAAAGTTATAAGCTCAACCAATAGAATACTAATAACAAACAAAATGGAATTTGATTATATATTTATTATAAGAAATATAAAATGTTCCGTTTAAACTAAAAAATATGGCAAGTCTGCAGTAGACCAAATGTAACGGAAGAAATGAAACCCTGCATTTTGTTTTTTAAATTATTTTAATTGTAGAAGGTAGGTAGGTATTTCAGATCCTGCTCTTTCCACGTGTCAAAAAAACAAGTGTAGAACTTGTATTGAAAAAAGTTAAGTATAAATATTCTTACAAACTCATGTCGCACCTGTCAATTTTTTTATAAAATGTCAGATATCTCAGAAACCATTTTGCTTTTGGTATAGGGTATGTTACATATTTTTGGTTTACCTTTGTATCAACTTTTTGACAATTCAATAATACATAAGATTTCACTTAAAATAACAAAGTTGGCATCGACTTCCGTTATAACCGGAAGTGTCAAATGAAAATTTCAATGGTATTCCCGATGATACCCTATAGTATCCAGCAAATAGCATCCAATTTGCTTAAGCCGCTCCAGAGTAATGGATAAATATACATAAAAAATACAAGACTCAAACTCAAAATCTCCTCCTATTTTGTCGATTGAAAACAAACAAAGCTAACACGACGCCGTTTGATTTTTAAAATTGGTCAATATCAGGGAAAAAGAAAAATGTTTCCCTTGATTTTGATCCTAGACAAAGCCCCTTACTCCTCTCCATTCTCCTGCTGCATAGTAAAAATTTTAAGTCCCCTAGCTCACTTTCTAATCATTCGATTTTTATCTAGTTTACTATATTATATAGTAGAAAAAAAAGCTGTCGTTTGGTAAAAAAAATATTTCCTCCACTCCCTTCCCTCATAGCGGAAACACCATTTGAAAAACAGGAAAATCGTATTTTTGCCCGCTGGACGTTTGTTTGCAACAAAAAAAATCGTTATGCCATCGTATCTCGTTTGAAGAAGCGAAGCGAAAAGCTCTGATTGTTTAAGATGGATCAATATTCACAGAAGTTATAGGCATATTAATAATTTTCCGTATTCCCCCTCTCCTCCTCTCCTACTTATCCCACCACCCCCAGCCTGCGCCTCATAATTCCTTCATGATAAATCTACCACAAAAAAAAATTGAGCCCCCTGACGAATGAATTATCCGATTTCGCTCAGCTATACATGTGTTTTGTTGTATTCTTAATTTTTTATATAAACTTTTTTTTTGTAAAGTCAAGAACCGCAGAAATATGTAGAAAAAACAATTTTCCCATGCATTTAATCGATTGTTCCTGCACTAATCAGTCATTCTGATTTAGCTAATTGAAAACTGATTATTTGGACGATTATTTTTCTGTTACGGATAAAATAGGGGATTAAATTTGGCATCCAAATTGGTTGGTGCGCGTAGTGTAGTATGCAAATTATTTTGCAATAATCACTAAGCCGTTTCAGTCCAACAGCATTGCCGCATATATCTCTAGGGATGTTAGGGAAATTTGTTGATTTGTTACTAGTTAATTTTATCTACAATACTGATATAACAAACATATATAGGTCACGATTTTCATGTATTTGAGTAAGATCCGAATTTTTTTAAATCTGAATTCAATTCTGAAATCTGATATTCGATTATATTTAAATTATAGATATAATAAAATCCAATAGAATAGAATATCATAGACTGCACTTTATTCATGTACAGGTATATAAAAATGTTTTATTTAAATTCGTTTAATTTATTTATTGGTCCAGTCGTTATGGAGAGATATTTGTCCACTTAAAATGGGCCGAAAAACCTTTGGGTCGTGGGACCGCGGCCCCTGTACGAGGGTTGCCGTTATTAAGAGGTGCTAAATACAAGGAACTCCATTGATGAGTTAATGGAAAATAAAAGGTGGCCCTTTATTGAGGTGACCGTTCTAGGAAGGTCACCGCTAATAGAGGTTTTAATATGCATAAAAAGTTACGTTTTGAATTGTAGAGAGTAATATTTTTAAAGAAAACAAAAAAATATATTTTACAATTGATACTAGGAATATCATTTTGTTCTGTCATCACTGATGCTACTTATGGCCGTTATTTGAATAATTACATCTACTATTGTCGGATACAAATAGGTATTTCAATAACAGTAACAATAGAATTTGAAATTTCGATATGGATTCTTTCCATATTCCCAGATTGGAGAATTTATTTCAGTAGTTTTACCACTATACAAATAGATAATATGATATTAAATCTAGCATCTAAATCTAGTCTACAGTAGTTCTAAGTCTACTTTGCCGTCTATTTGATATTAAAATGCAGAGGGTGCTACCTCTTTATTTTTGTAACGCAATTAGCTACAAAAGTCTTCGATCTGTGTGGAGGAGAATTAATTCAACTTAAAGCAACTATTGAATCATAACTCGCATACATTTTTTTCAATTACTATAAGGAAGTTTTGACAATAAATATGCAGCAAAGTTCTAGTCTAGGGATTGAAATGACCTTTAAAGGAGAAACTTTTGATTTGCACGAACTGTCTTACAAAACTGTTAGGTGGAATTTCATCCCATTCTAAATCGAGATTAATTTTTTTTAGATTTTTTTAATTAAGAACTTTATTAATAATACTACAGGAGCTATTAAACCTAACAAAATATTTCTCTTGGTGCATTCCAGGGTTTCGGATTGTATTTGAAAGAAAAACTGTCTAAATTAGGTTACCATTTAATAAGTCTGTGCAATTAGCAGACCATTTTACTAAATCAAATCCACCACATTGAAATAATTTTAATAGCTGTGTATATAATATTTTTGCGTCAACAACACTTGAAATACTAGAAGCAAGATCAGATCGTCCACGTACATATATACCTCTACAAATTACTTGTGAAGCCAAAGAAAACAAGGTAGCCTCATCCAACGCTAATTGCTGAACAGTTCTTAAGGCCAAGAAAGTTCTCTCCTACTTTACTCGGAACGATACAGTATTTAACTGTATCGTTCCGTATTTAACTGTATTCAACTGGCTTTTCATTTGAATCTCTCCATAATATACACTGAAAACGCCTATGTTCAGGACACAATAATATTTGTCTATACATTTATCGTATATCGGCTCTAAGTGCTATTTTATGCAAACGAAAGTGAATAAAGAAACATAAAACATCGGATTGTAATTTAGGCCCTGCGTAGAAAAGGTCATTCAAAGAAAAAGAGCTGTCTGTTTTTGCACTGGCATCAAATACCACCTGCAGTGGCGTGCTATGTATTTTAATAATTCCATGATGCGCGGAATATAATACGAGGTGCTAAAAGAGGGTTCAGTAATTTTTGTCATGTGACGTTGCTCAATATAAACTTTTAATATATTTCTAACGAAATAAATCTTCTGAAAGCAACTGCATATTAATGGAAAGTGTTCCAAAGGAATTACCTTTAAAAGGTAAAGGTAAAGGCTTTACCTTTTAAAAGGTAAAGCTACTATATATCTACCAGAAGGGTCTCGTTTATATGTTGTATTGAATATTTTCTCACATTCTAAACATTTATAATAACTGAATTTTTAATATTCTGAACTGGTATTTCTTCCGGTTCCCAAAATACTAACTAAAATTTCCAGCGGCGTATCTAATATTGTACAGACATTTTGCCTAAAGTAGTTCCTATGGCTATGGGTAAATGCGGCGCCTACTATACGTTTTTGGCCTAATATATGTGGAAATAAGTACCTATTATCCCGTCAACCTCACTGGGAATACTAAAAGTACTATCAGCAAGTGGTAAATTCATAACATTTTAATGTAATAAAATAAGGCCGGCTTTCCGAATATAATAAAAATCTAGCTCTGTATTTTTCTCCATTTTGGCCGTTATTATAAATAAGAACGGTTGATAGCAATACCGTTCTACTAAGTTTGGATTTCCCTTCAACTGTACTAGAGCAGGTAAGTACTCATATGAGTTAAGGCAGTATTCGTATTATCAGACTCTGTTTGTTGTTCCAATAGCCTGTATAAAAACTTGTTGTGAATTTATTCCACTTCCTATAGGTAGGTGTACCATAGACAGCTGAATTGCAATGGGTGCCGAAAAACAATCTCTATTTTCTTCCTGATTTTTACCAAAATACAACAAATATTATGTCTGAGATGACAAATGCTACAATTAATTTTACTTTTAAATGCTATTATTACTTTATGTGTACCAAAACAATTTTATTAATATATAAGTATTTATTTTTAATTAATTTATGATGATCTACGGAGGACAATTAGAAAAATTTCGGACAGTTGAATATTAAATGTGTATTTTCATTACATATAAGACATATTTTATCAACATTAGTATTCTTTTGAGAAAGGAAATGCTGAGAATATTTTGATTTCGAATTACCATTTGAAGATAATATATAGTGTAGAACGTTTTATTACGAGCATAAATTTTTCTTTGTTCTTTACCAAATAAAATAATTTCCTCGTATGACAATATATCAGAGTTTCTATGAGATAGATATGATAGAAATGATAGATATAGATAGAAATGGTTTAACTAATTTATGAGAATAGTATTTGCGATTCGATAGAATCCTATAGAGAGCTATATCTGACGGATTCAATGATCACTGATAGTTGTGATTAAAAATAAAATAAATACATTAAACAATTATTATGAGAATCTTTATTCACTGCATATTCAACGTTTTTCATCAATATTTCTCTTTTCCACGAAAAATAAAATATCTAATCGCACCCGATTTTTTTTAACTTTGGCATGCAGGCGTTATTTTTATTACCAACTTACCATGTTCCTTATAGAAAGGATTTACTTCAGCGTCCCTTACAACTTGTAAAAAAATAATTTCCACATAATTTGGTTTCTAAAGAAGCAGAAAATATAACAAACCAGGTTTTTGCGACTTAAAAAAATAGTAGTTTTGTATAATCACCAACTGCTGCTAGGGACACTGTACAAATAATATAATTGAGTCCAAAATTTAATCATTGATTTTAATCTTAATTAAACATGTGTAGTACACCGTATAATATATATTTACTATGTGGGCGATACACGTTTAATTTTCTATAATATGGCGAATGCGCCGAGCACAACACAGATCCAAAATTAATGCGCCTCTTACTGAATAAGATCTCATTTTGCTAGGACCGTATATCAGCCACTCAGATTAATATGGTTAAAATAACTGTGCAAATACTTGAAATGCCAATTGAAAAATTGAAAAGCCATTTAAGAATATAAACCATTAAAGCCTATACTTGCCGAAAAAAATTAGAAACATATATTTGAATATTGAGGACTCTATCCATGGAACTATTGGGCGTAATTCTGCATAAATTTTGCATTCATAAATTAATATAAAAACTAAAGCCACAACTATATTGTCAACGATTTACGGATTTTATAAAATGTAACATCATGACAAATACGAAATTACTTTTATTATATTATAAAACAAAGTACAAACATGTACGAACCATATTTTATATATAACGTATTTTTAATAGAATTACTCGAATTCTAGGTAAATTACATTTGCAAAAATAGAAATTAAATCATTGTAACATGTTCAGTTTACGAACATACTACAATGAAACTATAAAGTAACAATGTAATTAAGTTATCATGTCAAATGTAATTTATTTTATCAACTATTGTAAACCGCAAATGTTCTTCAAAATTCACTTGAAAATTATTTAGACAATATTCATTATTCATATTTGGCAACAGCATAGAGAACGAGCACACTATGAAAAGAACGTCACTGAATACTTCAATAGAAAATATTTAACTTGTATAGGAGGCACGATGTTATACATTGGGAACACTAAAAGTCCGGACATAACTCCTATGGATTTTTTCTTTGGCGTGGAGATCGGAGAGTTTTTTTCTAGATTGGAGATTGGTGATCAGTTACCTCGTATGTTTTAGGAGATTTTTGATATCCGTTTTGAGAATAAAAAATTCTGCAAAAATCTTGTCTATCGCTTTTTTGTCAGCTTTTTTAGTTTTTGAGTCAGCAAAAAATACGTGAGATGAGCGGGGGTGCTCATTTTAAGATACACCCTGTATATTGCAAGAAATGCAGATATTTTGTTAAAGATAAAGTACATCTCAATTCAAGGCTTGTACCTTTGACTCCATATAGTCAAAGTATCTACTTTCAAGTATTGGAATAGGTATACGTATATGCTCTACAAAATCGATCATTTTGACGAACATCGAGTCCTCTCATCACTCAATCTCACTTAGCTATTCCTAATGGAATACAACGCAAAGAAATGCCTTCAAGAAATCCATTAGTTAATAAAATAGGCCAACAGAGGTAGCAGTATATTTACCTACGAGACATGCTACGAAATAGGTAAGTAGGATACGTTTTTCTATATTTAGATATTCGTTTTCAAAATTAGTTTCTTACGGGATACGTATTGTCCACTGTCGTATGACGTATTGTCCACTGCCAATGAGAATTAATTATTCTGTTGTAATGTAGTTTTCTTAATATCTTTAAATTTGCGGTTTTTAGAAGGTAATTGAAATTATTATAATCTATTTTACTTGCAAGAAAATTAGTCAATTTATTTAATTCTATAATAATAATAATAATAACGTTTATTTGCATAAATAGTAGGTTATAAAATATGAACAATGTAAATATGAATAAATGTTAAACAGTATTAATACTATAACTAGATAACTCTGAAAACAAATAATTTAAATTCTTAATAAAACGTAACAATAATAAAGTACAGTAAACACATAAACACATAAAGTTGCTAATAAACAAATATACTCAATAAGTGACTTAACACTTGTTTTGAGTTAAGAGGAACAAAGATTATGAAACAAGGTTAAAAATTAAGATAAGATAAATAATATAATTTATACCACTAGTATAAATGACAATATAGGGTCACGAGTATTTACAAGTTACGAGTAGTTACGAGTAGTACGAATATATACGAGTAGTTAGTACAAAAATCTCAACGTTTCAGTTATAAAGATTATAAGGTAGGTAAGTTATTTAAGAAAATTAATTGTGAAATATGATTCATGAATGAATGAATGATGATATGAATGTTGAAATATAAGCGTTTTAGTTTTTTTTTGTATTACGTAATATTAACTCTATTTTTAATTTCGACACTAAAATAATAAGATCATTGTCCAATAGATGTTGACATCAAAGGTATAGTATGGAGGTGTTTTTGTCTAGTATTTTAGGTATGACCCGGCAATATGTTATTTTTTACCCGGTGATACTTTATGTTGAGATTGTAATAGTACAATTGTCTAATATCAAAAACATGTACCTCTTTATATAACAGATTACTAGGATGAGTTAAGTCTGTAATGTAGTAATATTCTCAAGAATATTTTCTGAATAATTTCCAGAGGACGTAAATGAGTTTTAAGTGCACTACCCCACGCTAATATACTGTAGGGCAAATGGCTTTCTACCAAGGCAAAATAAAGTATTCTTAGTTGTTGTAAGTTAAAGATATTTCGTAAGTATTTAAATCTATATAGTATCGTCTGTAGTTTCCTAATAGTATATTTTATATGTTTATCCAATCGTAAGGGCCTGTCAGTGACAACTCCTAAATATTTAATATCTGTTGAGGGCATGATTATATGTTACTTCTTATGAATTCCAATTTTTAGGTGTGAAAATGGAGGAAGACCAGAAGCGTAGCAGCTAAATGGTAAGTAGTTAGTTTTTTCGAAATTTATTGTTAGTAGCTTGTGATCGAACCAGTTTTTAATATCCGTTAAGTCCTTTTCAACACTTATTTTTAAGTTTTCCCATGAGTTGGCTTTGAAAAATATTGAAGTGTCATCCGCGAATCCTATGTCTGCTCTACACAAGGATAGAGAGAATAGGTCATTTATATAGATAGAGAACAAAACCGGACCCAACACTGTACCTTGTAGCACTCCATATTCTGCAGTTAGTGTATCACCTATTACATTATTTACTTCCACGCTCTGATATCTGTTGGTTAGGTAACTTTGAAGCAGTTTTAAACTATTCCGTCTGATACCAATGTCATCAAGTGATTGTAAACGTAAGGAATGCCTAACTGTATCAAACGCTTTTGATAAGTTAATAAACGTACAGAGACAGGATGTTCATTGATTTAGTGCAGAGTGGATTTTTGTTGTTAAAGCTACTATTGCATCTTCAGTTGTCACATTCTCTTTAAATCTAAATTGGTTTTCGGAAATTGTGTTATATCTTGTAATATAAGCATTTAGTCTCTTTTTTTATAATCTTTTCAAAAACTTTGGTTACATTTGTTATAAGAGATATAGGTCGATAGTTACTGCCGTCCTCTTTATCTCCTCTTTATAGATAGGGACAATAATGGATTATGTTGGCCAGTGACCAATTTCCATACATCGGTTGAAGATGAATATCAAGGGTGTCAAGATGTATTGGCTTCTTACATATGCTTATTACGTATGCTTGTACATATTATATACCCTATGACTAAAAACATAGGCACTACTATTCGAGCCATTTTATTATTCTTTTAATTTTAAAGTACCGATATTGAGCCACGTGAAATCCCCGTCAGTTGCGGTAACGTCCTTTACACAATCCAAAAAGGACCATTTGGTGGGCGTGGAATCGTTGGCACTTACTTTTTGAAGATAACGGAGTGGCAGTAACGGTCAATTCTGGTCGCTACACACACATGAAAAGTTTTCTTTTGTATCGGACTATACAGAACACGATACAGTGGATATAAATTGTGGTTCCAAAAATACGGAGCCACCGCCCACTCTACAAGAGTTCCCGAATTGGGTTATTTTGCGGTTCGGCGATGTTTTGTAATATGTCCGATCACCGGACTTGTCAACCTGTGCCTTCTCTCTATAGAGCTACCTCAAGTCGCATGTTTATCAGGGGGGGAAACCGAAAATACTGGAAGTGTTGGAGATCGGACAGACGATAGATCGGCGGCATCGCACGCAACCTCCATGAAAGAGTGGATATCAACTGTGAGAAAAGACTTCAAACTTGTATGTAATAAAATGGTCTTCACCTTAACACTACAATTTTTTGCAAATAATATTCTTCAATAGCATGTCATTGTATTGCCTATGTGTTGTGTATACCAGTAAAAATGTTTTCTCAGCAGATGAAAGTATGCTGCTAATGTCAAAAATTATTATATATTTGATTATACAAAATTATATGATATAAGTCATTTATTGGTTCCATCGATATTCCGAAAATGTTTACATTGTATTGGCGAATTCCGTTTTATACTATAATATCAAAGTATTTACCAGATCCTCTTCCAAAAAATAGACACGCAAAATACACACGGTTACACTTTACTATAATAGTATCTATCAAATATGTAATTCCTATTACAGCTTCGCAGTAATGGTAGGAGCCGATATGCTCCATCAACTACCGCTAGCATGATAATATGCGTATGCACTCTCGTAACATAATTTTAATTATTCAAACCGAAATTACTATATTTTTTTACTGGATAGGAACCTTTGATGTAACTGTAACACTCGGAGTAGTTTCCACAAACACCAAAACACTTTCACTTCGCTCGACGCGCGTCTCCGACTTACCACTTATCAAAATGTTTGACTAAGGAATTTGAAAGTTTGCCCATTGCACAGCCTAGTTTTTCAGTTAAAAATTCGAATGATTTCATTGATAAGGTCAAGAATATTCAATTGCAAGAGGGTGAAATTTTGATTTCCTTTGATGTTTGTTCATTATTTCCTAGTGTACCAATTCCACAGACCTTGGACTATCTTGAGGATTTACTCGAATTAAACAACTATAGAAGGGAAGTAATAGAAGAATATATAAACCTTACAGAACTTTGTATGAAACACAATTGCTTCCGTTTCAATGACAAGTTTTATGAACAACATGAAGGAACCGCAATGGGTAACTGTTTATCGCCTTTCATTGCTAATGTCTTCATGAGTCGTTTTGAAACTGAAGCAAAAGAAGAATTCGAGTATTTTCCTAGGATTTGGCATAGGTATGTGGATGCCATTTTTGCCGTGTTTGACACTAAGATTGCGGATGTAGAAAACTTCATTTCCAAATTAAATAGTCGTTTCACTTATGTAAAGTTTACATATGAACTAGGAAATAATGGAAAACTTTCATTTTTAGATGTATTAGTAATTAAAAATAGTGATAATGGGTTAGAATTTGATATATATAGAAAGGATACCAGTACGATCAGATATAGTCCTAATGACTTTCACCACTGCTATCAACATAAAATGGCAAGTTTCAATTTTCTTGTCCATCGTTTACTAAGTTTCCCTCTCAGTAATGAGAGATTTGAAAAAGAAAAAGTACTAATTAAAGATATAGCTGTGAGTAATGGTTATCCTAGAGATATAGTTGAAAAACTAATTAGGAAGCGTAAATTTAAGGACACACTTCGTAATTCTACGACCTTTCAAAAGGATATAGAGGCTCCAAAATATGTATCCATCCCGTACGAACCCCGGTTTACTCGTGGTTTGAGTAAGGTTTTCAAAAACGTGGGTATAACAGCGATTCATTCGTCGAGCAACAAATTACAACAACTTTTAGACAATCCAAAGGATAAAATTGTTCCAAATGAAAGGTCTGGGACTTACGAAATTAGTTGTAATGATTGTGATCGAAAATATATTGGACAAACGAGACGGTCAATTAACACCAGATTTAAAGAACATATGGCTCATCTAAAATATGGAAGAACAGATAAGTCTAGTGTTGCACAACATGCTTTTAACAACAATCATAGAATAGATATTAGTAATTTAAGATTAGTTAGAAATGTGACCAATAATAGACAGTTGGATGCATTTGAGAGCATAGAAATTGTAAAATGTAATAGTAGTATGAATAGCGACAAGTGACCTATCCCGTATAGCCCGCTTTACGCGTTGCTTAGCAACCGATGATTGAAGCGTGATTAGTCACGCGTAAATTTCACGGTGATATCATACCGTAGCCCGCTTTACGCGTTGCTTAGCAACCGATCATTGATGCGTGATTAGTCACGCGTAAATTTCACGGTGATATCATTAGTGACGTCACCGGAAAAATAGTATACATATGGTAGATTTTGTAGTTTAAGATTAGTTTTAATCGTCTCCGGATGATGCCAACTTGGTTGGCGAAACGCGCGTCGAGCGAAGTGAAAGTGTTTTTGTGTTTGTGGAAACTACTCCGAGTGTTATATTTTTTTAAACAATTCTATTATGTGATTTATTTTCTTTTATGCACTAAGCATTTTAAAAACAGCTTTCCAAATAAGTGAATTGCAGTGGAACAATTTTTTTTTAAATTTATATTTAAAGTGTCACTTTTCAAAACCTCTTACAAATTACCCATCAATAATTTTTTGATAACTGATGTCGGGCCGTGGACATTTCTAAAATGCTCCTAATATAAACATAAGTTGATAATAATTATGAGATTATATGGGCATATAAGAAAAAAAATAGAAAGGGATTATAGGGATTATAGGGAAAGTGATTATAGAAAAAAAATCTATAGACTGCAGTTTGTCCTATTGAATCTCGTTGGGTATTTTTTAGAGATATTACCTCTCAACATCAGGGCTTTATACTTTTTACTTTTAAAATAAACCTATGCAATATGTAGTCCTTCCCCATTAATATCAACCAGCCACGTTGTACAGTGAACAATGAAACTATAGTAACTTCATACAATTAGCTAACAAACCGCGTGGCCGTTTAATAATCGTGGTGAGATTGGGACAAAGTGGTCTTAAGAAAAGGAATATCAATATCAGGACCTGACTGTCTCAAACAGACCACCGAACACAAAGACCATCAATTAGGTGAACTCTTATGGATCTGAAAAATGTTGGAGATATTATACTCCCGCCATTCCCACGGTTTGAACAATGTGGAATATCTTCTTAATCGGATATACGAGGGTTGAATATTGATGATGCAAGATTAATTCACATTCCTTGTAGGGTAAGTGAGTGCATTACTGTGGAAAGTCCTTTAGTGTCAGCTTTATATTTAGTTTCGATTGCTTGCAGAATGTATTAACCGCTTTTTTATGTGTAATTAAAGAACTATCCAATTTATTTCTTTCAATAGCATAAATCAGTATTATCTACGGGGTGTTTCATAATAAATTTTACATACAGCAACCGTAAAATAGTAACGTCACAATATATCTGTAAATAATCATGTTGTATAATAGATTAACTATCTTTGACTTGGAATTATCTTATAAATCAGTTATCGTAGATATTTCTGGTTGAAGTATCGTGCAAGACAATTTGGTATCAAATGAGATATTATCAGAAATTATTACGAATGCAAAATTATACAGTGAGCTCGTAAAGTTTAGAATAAATTCAATTAATCGTTATTGAAGGATTTTCACAAGAAATCCTCGGACACGTCAACCTTATTTTATAAAATGTCACTTTTTTCAGCCATCGATATTTTTTTTTGTTCTGTTCGTTTTTGAGCTATGACGTCATCGACAATTTTTTTAAATGACAACTCATATTTTTTTTCACGGATTTCGATAGAGCACATTTTTCTGAGTGCGAATATGTCAAAAACATAGTACCTTTAACATTAAAGTTTTCGAGATATTCGGTTGCAAAGTTTATAAAATGTACCATGGCACCATGCATAAGCTATCGGGCGGGTCAAGATTTTTAATAGCTTATTGATTCTAATAGCTTATAGCTTATTACATTTTAAAAGATTAAGGAGTAATATTATTTATTTTGGTAGCTTATCGAACATTTTGAAAGATTTGGGAGTAATCTGTTTAATTTTTTAACAACAATTTAAACAAATAAAAAAATATTTTAACAAATAAATGATAAATAATTAAAGTAAAAAATAAAATCAGAGTAAATTTTCAAAGTGACCTCCATTCACTTCCTGGCAATATCCCATCCGCCACTGAAACTCCTGCAGAACCTTACCAACAGTATCGGGTTGAATGGTTCGAATTTCATTGCGAATTCTGTCCTTTAATTCTTCGATGGTATTTGGTCTATTGAAATAGACTTTGCTCTTTAAATAGCCCCATAAAAAGTAGTCTAGGGGAGTGAGATCTGGAGATCTAGGGGGCCATTCGATAGTTCCCCTGCGACCAATCCAATGGTTAGGAAATACATGGTTTAAATAATCGCGAACGATCACTGCAAAATGGGGTGGTGCACCGTCTTGTTGGTACCATATCGTGTGATGGGGCAGATCTGGATCTACGTCATTTGGGTAAAGTACCGCAAGTGCAGGGACTAAGTCGTCTCTTAAAAATTCTAAATATATTTCACCTGTTAATACGCCTTCAAAGAAAAATGGGCCCAAAATACGATTACCTACAATACCAGCCCAAACGTTAACTTTTTGTGGAAACTGACTACGAGTTTCCATTTTCCAGTGTGGATTTTCAGGAGACCAATATCTACAGTTTTGCCGGTTAACTGTGCCGTCGAGATAAAAGGTAGCCTCATCAGAAAAAACAATATTGCGTAAAAATCCGTCGTCATCAATCAGGCGTTGCAACATGGTTTGGCAAAACTGTAACCTACGGTCAGGATCATCTTCGTTTAACTCTTGGACCAAAATCACTTTATACGGATGCCATTTGTTCAATTTCAAATATTTCAAGACGGAGCTTTGAACTATTCCGTCGGTAAATGGGGATTTTCTTGAAGCTCTAGTAGAACATTCAATTTAACATCTTGTTGCACTGGTGGACGACCCGTTCTAGGGCGATCTCTCGTATGACCCACTTCTAAAAACTTTTGTTCTATTTTGCTAACGGTGGACTGTGTAATTGGTTCTCTGTTTGGATATTTGTTGTTAAATAAACGGCAAACTTCTACTTGTGTGCGAGCTCTGTCCCCGTAACCGATCATCATCAAAATTTCGATTCTTTCCCTTTCACTCAAACGACGGACCATTTTTAAATAAAATGAATTATGATGGAATAATGATTAATCAACTTACTTAATGATATTATTCAACTGATTAAAACACAAACTTGCGAGGAAAAACTTCAAAATTGTGACAACTGTCAAAACTGTTGTTTTTCCTGCGCTTTCTTGATAAATGATTAGCATTTGGTCATCGCTTGTATAATTCATTCTTAAAACTTTGCAACCGAATATCTCGAACACTTTAATGTTAAAGGTACTATGTTTTTGACATATTCGCACTCAGAAAAATGTGCTCTATCGAAATCCGTGAAAAAAAATATGGGTTGTCATTTAAAAAAATTGTCGATGACGTCATAGCTCAAAAACGAACAAAACAAAAAAAAAATCGATGGCTGAAAAAAGTGACATTTTATAAAATAAAGTTGACGTGTCCGAGGATTTCCTGTGAAAATCCTTCAATAACGATTAATTGAATTTATTCCAAACTTTACGAGCTCACTGTATATGTATGTAACAAGATATATCAGATATAGAAGGGAAAATGGTAGTATATACTAACTAAATAGGAAGTAGGAATGTAAACTGTAGGTATAGTAGGTATAGTGTATAGTAGTGTATAGTGAAGGTGTAAAGATATTAAACATAAATAAACTCGATAAATAAAGTGAGAAAGTGTCCATGGCATAGATATTAGTATACAAAATAGGACATGGCATAGACGGTATTCTAAAAATGAATCAAGAGAGCAGGAAAACAAAAAGGGTGGAAACCAAGGAAGAAAAATAACAACTGAGAAGAAAAAAAGAAAAGGCCAGGAGAGAAAATAAGAAACGGAGATTATAGATATACATTTGGAAGCAATTTTCAGATAGAAATAAGGGGAGAATGGTATTAAAGGAGTTGTTAATAGAAGCCATATGGATGGGACATGCTGAAATTTAATCAAAATTTGACGGACAAAAGCAAAGTGCGAAAATAAAAGCGTATAGATAGAAGCAACCTATAGCGTATAGACAAAGCGTATAGACAAAGTCAAGGTACCTTATCATATCATTCGAATATAAATCGACTATAAAATGAGATTAGAAAACTTTTGAACAGTTTTTCTAAATTTATCAAGAACTTTCCGGAAGTCATTTGCCTGACAGAAACTTGGTGGTCAGTGAGTGAATCAAGTGCATCAATATGAATAATTATACGTTAAGGGACTTTTTTGTCGGGAGAATATGAAATGTGGTGGAGTTGCCATATTTGTTAATAATACCATCTCGTTTAAAATAAAAAGTATAAGATTATATTGACGTAAGTAATTTTAAGAAAAATATAATATATTTTTTATAAAATAGGTAAATCTCGCGACAAACTTTTGTATCATATAAATTGTGTAACGTAATAAATTGATGAGTTTAAATTAATTAAAAGTAATTTTTTTTCTATTTAGAACTTTTCTTAAAAATGTTTTAAGAACGCGCTCCCTATAAGTGCACTTTATTAAAAAAAATAATTTTTTTGAGAAAAACGCTAAAGCACCCCTTCTGAGTTTTTAGGCAACCTATCTTTTAAGGGTGCCGTCAAACTGACACACCAGCGAAAAAGTCAGCATAACGTAATTCTCATGCTTGTATCTTAATAGCCACCAATAAATTGTCGTTGCATAATATACTATTATCGGTTTGTGGTGACAGCTGGTAGAAGTTTACCTACTTTATAATTAGCGCCTACTTACTACTTAACTTCCGACTGTTGGATAAATTCTACGCCTATGGTAGCTGCCGTATTTTTGAATATTTTGACATGCGTATTTTAAACATAAATATTTTAATGAATATGCTATTTGCATATTTAAATCGAGTTACTGAGTTCATATTATGTAACTCTGAAGTAAACATAAAGCGTGGACTCTAAAAAAAGTATGTTATAGTCTCTGACCTTGCAGCCATTTATAAAATATATTTACTACTTAGCCTTAAATAAATCAAATCAGGAATTGGTTTATAATCCAACAGCAAATTATGACCTCTCCATATTCCTTGACCTTGCTGACTGGACAGACAAATAGCATGTCACATGTCACGAAAGTTTTCTTAAACACGGCTACCATATACACGTGCCATATACAAGTATTTTAAATACTAATATATAACTCAACGATTATTAGAACTCTTTGCTGCAAAAGTCGAATCATATCTATATTGCATTTAAGGGTAAAACTAAATATACCGATTTTCGTCAAAAAAAAAATATCATTGTATTCGTAATTCGTAAACATCTTTCAAAGAGTTTTAAGTATCTCTTTCAAAGAGTTTTAAGGACCATCCGTCTGGATGATGAATTTTTTAAAATACGGTATCATGAACGAAATGGTATCGTGACCAAGTAGAATTGAACTGGAAGAAAAGCAGTTATAGCCTCACTTATGGCATATATCTTGATATTTCCAAATATAAGGTACGTACTTTATTTTACTAGAGACCAGGAAGTTTATTGAAAAGCGCTTTATAGATCCAGTAAATTATTGGAGGTCACGAGGATGGAGACTAACACTAATGTTATTCAGTCTGGCAGTCGATTTTAGTAGCCCCAGTCTTTTATATTTCTCTATCACCATGAAAAATAAGGGTATCTGCCGTGAATTTCTCTAGAAATACTTTCGGTATATAAAGGGAGATGTAAACAGTGCTGATGATGTGTAGGCATCAGTTTGCCTCAGATGCAGACGCGGGTGTAACTAAGGTGTCGAACCGAGAAGTTGCGCTCAACCGAGATATTATTGTCTCTCGCCGGGAATGAAGCGCTTTGAATAATGCTATATTTATATGCCTCAAATGGCAATACCAGTCGTATCTTACGAGGTGTATGTTAGAATTATGCAATTCTGTTCCAGAAGGGGAACAAAATTGCATAAAATTTTCTCTAAAGGGGAAAATGCGGTTTATGAAACACTATTAAACTTGTTTAGATATAGAACTTAGAAGCGGGTACTCAAATTTTTATCAAGTTTTATTTTAGATATTATGTCTGAGGCTTGTTCTATTTTGTTAAATCATTCTTGTAGCCCAGTGCCATTAGAAAATTCTGAGGAATAACTATAAGTAGGTGTACCCATTTTTTTATTATAAAATTGATAAAATTACAACATTTTCTACATAATCAGTTCTATCCATTTTTCCCCACGACAGCGGCACACTGTTTTCGAGGTATCTCAAGTCGGCAATTGTTAAAGTATTTTTTGTCGGACATTTTTTGTTATAATAGGTAACATTCCCAATTTTTTTGTTGACTACAAATGTTCTACCATACTGAAAAATAAGATATGGAAAATATGACGCCATAATTCCCAATAATAAATTTGTTATAAATTATTAGTCTCACGCGCGAGCTGACCGTTTCAAACAGGTGGCGCCACATACTACAATTTACGAACGATGAGAAAACCGATTCGGTCGGCTACGGGAGATCTCAGCACTCGACCGCTTGTTTTCATAGTTCATTCGGCCGCTTTCCAACGCAATGCCTAGCGAATATTGCAGACTGTAATGACACAGCTAGTTTCGGACCACGTCAATTTTATCGCTGGTGAGATCCTTAATACTGATCGCGCGGAATTCTTGTTTTTCGCGAAGTACATGTTTTATTACAACGCTATGTTTTTTAGTATTATATATTGTAGTGGCAATCTATTGAGATCACCATGTAGCGGATATCTATTGAGATCACCAGGTAGTGAGTTACACTACCTCTTAACGGAAACACAGTAGAAATACTTCAACAACGGTTTATTGAAAACCCAGTACATTACAATTACATTAATAGGTACGGTAAGACGTACAGCGATTAACGCTTAAGAATAACTATTGAATAATAATTAGTTGACCTAGTTACACCACACATGAAATTGCAATTGCATTGGCATTGCCAAAAAAAGAACGTACGTTTATTTATAGAAAAAATGTGGTAAAGGATCTTGTACATGTTTGCCCAACTAGTTGGTCCAATGAGTAGTGCCAGAAATAAGGACACTATTTATACCTTGGCGTTGCTTATTATGCACTGGCCATTTAACGAGCATGGATGTATAAATTATCGCAGCCGTGGAAATTTACTTGTACAGTACTCTCAATTATAATAGAAATGTGTACCAAAAAACAGTGTAAATAAAAGTATTACGCCGTAACACTATCCTTTCCCTTTAACGACAACTAAGAACTGAAGGATAGGTCAACGTGTGAGCGCTATTCACGGATTGCGCCAAGATGTCTTGATATGTGCACGAAAAATCGACAATATTCGGCTAGCCAGCCAACACTAGCTGCCAACGACAAGGTTACGCCAAGTGGTCTTGTACATGTCGGCTCAACTATTTGGCCACAATGTATACAGGAGCCTAAAGAAAATGAAATAAACTCGTTACAAATTGCAATAAACAAATTATCCTTAGCAAAAGAAAAATAATTAAGATAAAAAAGAATATATTTTTTCTATAAGTTGAAAACCTGAGAATCTTGTTTGAGCTGTTCTTTAATTATTCAGTGAATGTTACATACATTTTCAGTAATGAAAGGTCTGGATGCAAATACATTTTTCTAGACGTTACCAGAAAATAATGCTACTCCATAATACGAGTAGGATATCGATCAATTTGTTGTGTAATCAAAGATCGCATTCCTTCTTCTATTAAAAAATATTCATTTATATGCCTGCTACCTCTCCTTTCCTCTAACATTCCTATTTCATTAATTTTCTTCAAAGCAGTTCCGCAGATTTGCTCGGATATGCTTAATCTATTTAAAATTAATTATTTGCAGACTACATTCTGATTATTGTTCACAGCTACGCTACAAGTTCAACTACATTGTCGCCGCGAATCAGCTCTAGTTTTTTTTCCACTTGGTTGAATAAAGTCTTATGTGTCTGATTTTGAACTCCCTTTGTTTTGTTAAATCTTCTAACTAATAAAACTCTTGGATACCTGTAACCTTTGTTGGTCAGTTACCTGACTGCATTATCTTTAAATTGTTTACATTTATCTGCATCATATCTTGGTTTAATAGATCTGGCTGAAAACGACTTCTTTGTTCATGGACTTGTGTATTATTCGCCCCTAGAACGTTTTTCTTTTGTTGCCTTCTTCCTGGAAAACTTTCTGGAAGAATAATATTGTCATATAGTTGCTCATATTTGTTGGCGGTATAAATGGGTGGTTTTGAATTTCTTTATAACTTTCTGTAGTTGCTGGTGCAGACTATCGAAGATTGCATTGAGTTGGGAGCTCTTTAGTTTCTTCCGGAGGAACATCAGAATCTATATTTTCAGTATCACCACCTATGTCGTGCTGCGAGCTTTGTTGAACAACTTCCAGACAATACAATTATACGGAAATGAGTCAGATAATACAATTATACGGAAACTTCTTGACGAGATACTGGCAATTAATGGCAATTGTTTATCTGCCAATTTTTTGAGGTTTCGATTCAAGAAATATCGCTAGGAGAAGCAGCTCGTGCTAATTCAAAAAGTATAGAGCAAGGCTATACACGTTGCAATTTCAAAAGGAATTCATGCGATTCTAAGTGTCATGGTTGTTTAGGTTGTTGCAATAAATAAAAATGTCATACATTTTCTTGGTTTTTTACATTTCAGTTTAAAAATTAAAATGTATGTGTATGTTTATTATATTGACATTATTTTAGTTGTGTTTCGTGATTTGCAATGTTCTACTGTTTGTTTTAAGTTCAACAATTTAATTAAGTTTATTGGAAAACTTTTCCCATGTCGTTTTAATAAATAAATATTACCTATAGTTTTATTTTTGTTTTCCTTTAGTAAAAAAATGTTTCTCTTCCACATACACCTTCCACGTACATGCTGAATGTCGACATTCACCGGTGTAAGTTAGAAATAATGATATTTCACCGATATTTCGGATATACGCCAACTAACTTAGAGAATGTTGACATTCACTGGTGTATCTCGACATTCACCAGAGTTGGTGTTTAACATATATAAGATATCCCAAATTTAAATCAATTGCTTTCAAAACTACAGGATAAAAGGTAGGTGTACCATGATCCTATTACACCCTGTATATATATATATATATATATATATATATATATATATATATATATATATATATATATATATATATATATATATATATATATATGTATATATATATATATATATATATATATATATATATATATATATATATATATATATATATATATATATATATATATATATATATATATATATATATATATATATATATATATATATATATATATATATATATATATAATATATATATATATATATATATAATATATATATATATATATATTATATATATATATATATATATATATATATAATATATATATATTCATATAGTATTCTATTCAATTAGAAATATTGATGGTTAAAGAATAATACTGAGAAACAGACAATAGAAATGTGGCAAGGCATCTCTTTTCGTTTATCTATCTATATTAATAGTTATTACATCCAGTCGACGGTAAAGAAACGGACGAGAAGTCAGGCGAAATCCGCCTATTTTTCCACACTGACAACACCGTTAACAGCATATCAAGTCTCGAAAATAACCACCAAAGATGCCGGTGTAGTAACGGCCATATAAGTCGAACAAGAAAAACAAACTATGTATGTAAGATCAGTTCGTTATCGTTGGCCATATTTCATGGGCGGCTGGAGAGTTATCTGGGCGACAAGGGTGGCCAATCCTCCCAAGTAATTCAGTCTCAGGGCTGCAGTTTCGCGACCTGATATCCAGCGATAAATCAGGGAGACCAGGATTTCTACGGCACGCAACACACGCTCTTTTCAATAAGGATATACAACGGGAATTCATAGGGTGAGAAAGTTATATACAGTTTATTGAAAACGGAACAGGAGATTTACGGGAAATAACTTTATTCTCGGTTTGTTCTTTTTTCTTATACAGTTTTTAATGTCTCTAAAAGTTTTGTTTTAATGCTTGGTTTTCAGGATTTATATTGCCCGGGACCATCTGATTATAAGGTTCTTGTGGTTCGCTCTTATGTACTAAAGAAACAAATAAACTTTCTAAATTATGGGTAGAATAAATAGCCTTATGTATGTAGATACAAGAAGATGTATAAGTAAGCAAATTGTTTGTTATATACATATTTTTTTCTCCGATCATAATCGGAATATGATACCGTTGTTTTGTGTCTTACTAGAGGTCCCCGAAATTGCCCCGGAAAAATTAATGGCAGGGAAGAGCAGTGGCTTATTCATTTGACCATCGTTAGACACGTTAGACCACCCTCTTCTAAAATTTGGGGCACAATTAAATGTTAAGAAAATACATTTTTCCCAGGATAGCGAATCATAAGACTAGGAAATACCACCCTTTAGTTTCGTGAGACCACCCAAAAAAAGAATAATTGTGAAAAATGCAATTTTTAAAAAAAATTAAATCGGGGCTAACTTCGCAAAATACAAGGATATGTGTTTCTGGAGTTGGAAGTATTACGGATCGTTTGACCACCCCTCGAAAACGTTTGTCCACCCCTCATTTTTGTTAGGCCTCCCTCTCGGAAAATTTGGGGGGGGGGGATTAGTTATATTTACCTAATGCCCTATTATATGTTTTAATGTCCTATTATATAGGCATATAATACATGTTTACGGATATATCATACTTTTAGAAATGGACACGGACATACGGACAATAGAACCTTAATATTATATCTGAGTGCTTGGGACGCCCATAATATATGCTTAAAAATCCTGGAATGAATAATACAGTTAAGGAAACATAAAAATCATGTGAGTAAAAGTAACTGTGTAAGTATCAGGTATGGCGAAATACAACTTCGTGTATTTTAAAAATCAAGGTGAATCATGTTTAGTTAATATGCTGCACAACTAGTTTCTATACTAGCTAACTAACTTCGAGTGTATCATTAGAGTCTTTCTTGATTGGATTGCAATAAGAGCTTAACCTGATTGTGGCGTAAAAAACTTCATCTGAATCAACACAACTTTAGTTTTAGAGGTATATTGTCAGGAAATAAGACCCACATCATGAAGTTAGCATCGCTAGAGAGTCAACGCTATTTTACGTAAATAAAACAAAATGTTACGTGCTTTTAATGACAAATATCACTTTATTTGTCATTTAAAAAACTCGATATATATTATATTCTTTAAATATTTTTATGGCACCCACAGACCTTCATAAAGTTGAGGGAATTATAGAAAAACAAAAAAATACATATTGTGCTGATATATAACGATTTAAATTCAAAGACACTGAATTCAAAGACACTTTTGCTGATTACATAAATTCAGTTTACAGTGACACAAAGTTAAATAAATTTAATAAATGAAGTTTGATTTAATAAATAGAGATTTGCAACGATATAATAATTAGTTGCCATAATGCTATATCATATAATTGTTGTAATTATTGACTGATACAAGTTACTATATACCTACAAGTTAAAAATTAAACGTTATTCAAATGTCAATGCTCTTGTCAAGAGAGCGATATGCAGCACAATTATATGGTGATAGTGCGTGCTCCTTTTAATATTTGAAAACATATTTCATTTTTTGTTAGTTGTATATATTTTGTTAGTTTCGACCTGAAAGAATCCATCCTCACGATCGGCACGATCCTCGGCCACGGCGTACGTGAGCTGTGATGAGATGTTTTGCTTTCTCACGATGGAAATTCACTTTTCTCCTTGAATCAGCTTATGCTTATGCTGATATTTTGGAAAACAATATAATTCATTCTGGCTATTTGTTAGGTAATTTTACAACTAATAATACAGCTTTTGCGAACTACCATGTCAATAATGATATTACATATTGTAATATGTAAATATCATGAATCACATGACCGTTAAAATGCAGTACTTTGCCATTGGGCGCCCACGATCGTTCACCGTTCCAATATACATAATAGCATATATATTTTGTTTCCTCTTTTTTAAATCTTAAAATGCATTTGGCATTTAGGCATTCTATTATACATTATAGATACTCATTATAACAACTTAGGTATAAATATTTTTTTATATTTTTGCAGGTAATGGTAATATATTAGGTAAGTTTTATTTTTAAGTTCCATTAAAAATAAACTGATATCACTGATTATTTTATCTTTCACTGATTATTTTGCTTTATGTGATTTGTTTTATAAAAAAATCGCGCTGTATTTTTATTTTTTGTTGAGCACGATTTCGAATTATTTTTTTAAAGTTCGGAAATAAAGCGCGCGCTTATACGTAATGTCACGTATCCTTCCTTAGTGACGTCACAAAGCCTATGACCTTGAACATGATACAACGGTGTATGAGCACTATATTCCACAGTTGGTTGCCTGCTTTTTGAGTGTTGACGTTGAAATTGCCTTTGTTGACAATTGACTTCTGCTGACAAATAATCTGAATTTGACATGTAAAACTAAACTTGTCCGTCATGCTAACATAAACTTCCAGCAGATTTTCTGCACTCGTTTTAGAAAATTCCGATTCCATTTTCTTACAATAATGTTGGGAAATAAAGCAAAACACAATTCGTAGAGGAACGTACAAAACATAACCACAAAACTAACCCACGCCACCGTGGGTGCTCGAGATAACACACCCGTGGGTGCTTTTCTAAAACATTGCTCGCAACACGTGCTGTTTATACGAATCCTGTTTATACCGTCTGTTTAAACCGTTTTGCTTGATAATATATTAATTTTATTATTTGTGAAATCGGGATCCTCGAGAATATCTTCGATGATTTTATAATGAAAATCTTGCAAATTATTTTTATGGAAAAAATGTAATTACATGTTTATGGTCTTTATCTAATAATTGATCATATGAAAATCTGATTAATCGATTAATCTATAATGGTTTTGCTCGATACAAGTTCTGCAAGATTTCAAATTCTTGATTTATTCGGTTAGCTGTTACTTCGTTGTCAGAGTTATCGTCTGTGTTGGGATTATCATCTGCATTTGAAAGATAATTATGAAATGCGAAATATTTTTTGATGATGTTAATATGAAATAGAGCATCTGAGTTTTTATTTATTTTACCTGGTTTGTATATGATCTTGTAATCATACTCTTCGAGTTTTAGTCGCCCGAGCGCGAGTCTACTTCCAGGATCTTTAATGGAAAATAGCCATTTTTATCATAATATATCATGACTGTCATATATCTTTGTCCAATACCATATGCGCACAAATTTAAATGTTCTCGTGATCTGATGGCAAAGGGAACAATCCTTAACGTCAAAATTTAAAGAAATATAACAGAAGCTGCGGGATTCGAACCCTCGATACCCGAAGCATACGCTATACCGGGCTAGCAGCGCTTTAGTAAACGTTTGATGAACTAATTATTAAATATAATTGATTGAACTATAGTTATATTTAGAATTCACTACAGATAATATATGTGTATAAAACGATCAATTGTTATCTTACCTTGTTGAACAATGTAAATTTATATGTTCTTATCACTTTGTCTAAACACAATTTATTAACATAAGAGCATGTGCTGCATACGCGCACCAAGAGAGCACTAACCTGCCGCCAGGCAGCGCTACCTGTCCATCTGCACATATACTATAGCTAGGTTCAATTATACATACATATTATATTGATTAAAGCGTTCCTTTTAATTCCAGTTTTGAGCAACACCTACCTTACAAGATTAAAAATAAACAATCCTTTTCAGATAATACCATAATCCACAGATTCCACAGCAATCGAAACCGAATCCGCAGCAATAATAATTAACCTTAACCTTTCCGGAATACCAGCGATAACTGAATCATCGGGAAGCAGAAACTGCGTCAAGTTTAACATAACCAGATAGTCTTGAGGAGCGAGAACAGGGTGAAGATGTATTATAAATTATAATGTACTCAGTAATTACGATTTTTAATAGACAAGATAGGATATCGACCTTCTGTTTGATAGAAACCTGTTAATAAAAAATATGCAAATACGGGTTCCGCGGCACAACATTTTGTTTTCGATTTACAGCTAGGGGTCAAATTTAATTGAGTTGTTAGCCTGCCGGCTCTCGATTAATACAGCTGTTTTTATGTAAACGTGATTCTTTCAGTTATAGGCCAGTCGAGAAGGTACGTAATTTTTAAAGAGGTTGAAATAGATGATGGCAAGCTGCAATTTTATTTTTTTATTCTTGTTTTGTTATCTTTGTTTTTAGTGACCTATATTAAATTTGCAAGGTCTACCGATCCCGGATATGGCCGCCATATTGAAATGGTCCAAACAAAATTTATATTTTGAAGTTTTTTCAGTGAAAACTTCTTCAGGCGCGCTCTGCACTTTTATTTTTGTGGGTGTTGATTGAGCGCGCTTTTAAAGCATT
>CAXKVY010013367.1:0-17117 GCA_964058915.1 Tetropium fuscum | reverse complement strand
AACACTAACACCTTATAGTTAGTTGCTGCAAAATGATAAATTTTGATGGTGGCATTCCACATCAGTATTGACTCACTGACTCTTCCATTTAAATCAACTATCACCGGAGTTGCTGCAAATGAACTTCACCAGTAGTTACAATTGAGTTCAGCAATCTTTCAAATGCATACTTCAGTTATAGCAACTGATTTATCTTAATTACTTAACTGAATAATTAATTGGTTATATTGTAGGAATGGCAAACTAAATATAATAAAATTATAAATATATAAAAATGGCCAATGACAATGTCATGCTTATACTAAAAGCATGATGAGAGAAGAAATGAAACTATATGCTATAGGTAGAGCTCAAAATTAAAATCTAATATGTATTATATTACTCTAATAGGTATATTATATATAAAATAAATATCCAATACTTGTATTGCAGTAATACAAAACTGAAGAATATAATAATTATATAAATATGGCCTAATTGTTATACTTATAGTAGAAGTATATATAAGTAATGTAGAAATGAACTTATACTCAAAATTAAACACTCCATTCTAAAATATAGATCTGATCAGTCATTGATCCATTCATCCAGTCAATCTCTTTCGCTATCTTTCGCTATAGCAATCCCCGCCAAATAAAACAAAATAATCACAACTTGTATAACTATAAAACACCACTGACCCTCCCTCACGACTCACAGCGTAATACCAAATGAAATGAGAAGCATGGCAGTAGAGTTGGATGAATCATGCTGACCGGAAAAAGCCGAAGATGGCTGAAGCTTGTAATATCGAACGAAAAATGTTTATTGCGAGCTCTGGGCAAACTGTGGCAACTAGCTCTGTTAGTTGGCTGAAAGTAGAAGATGCTGGAAAAAGTAACAGAGCAGATGCTTTAAAAATTTAAAGTTACGACAACTCGTGCTTTAATAGTAACCACCTAAAATCACTTGCACTTGGTATTGATTATTTTTTTGATTTGTGATAAATCCACAGTCCAGTAGCAGCAAGTCAACATCTTCGGGTGTGGCGAGAATAAATTTCGCATGCCCTTCCACAGGAATCATTTTAGTAGAAATCGCCCATGAATTCCAGATGGCTCCAGATGCCAGTGTCACAGACATTTCTTATGGCTCTGAATGGTGTTGTTGTTGTTAATATTATTGGTGACACGTAATTTTTCTGTTGCATTTCTGTCATATCAGTCATGATAACTAAGGTCTAAAGTGGCTCTTCTAAAAATTTAAATTTAATCGGAATTAAACTAAGGGAGATATAGGGTGATAAGTAAAAATTTAAAAAAATCCATAATTTTTTGAGATTTTTCAGAAAATGGCCAACTCCAAAATCGGATCCGCCAGGTCGATTTACATAGAAAAAAAATTTTTTTAGACATCTTAGACATTGCTCGTTCTCCGACTAAACGTATATATTATATCCGTGACCTCTACAATAAATCTGTCGAGGTCATATACGTTTTTCGTGAGACGAGTCCCCTATATACGCATCCAGTAGTATTTTCAATGCTAAAATTATTGTTGTTACTGATGTTAGCAAAGTTGACCATGGCGTCCTGCTGGCAAAATTTGGTTTGTCTACAAGAATACGAAAAATAACAATACTAAAGTAGCTACTTATGGAATAAGTTAGGAAAACTTATTTTCTGCCTAAGCCTGATGCTTAGGTTTTTAAAAATACGCCATATGCGGAAAATACGCTTTTCCTACGAGTTGCACACATGATTGTTTTACTAGTGTCTGGAAAATAGCTCAAATAACTAGGTTTATTTATCAAAATTTCATTTTGACTGATGCTTGTTGAATGCGTTCTTTGATTTTGTGCTTCTCGCTCTAAATATCCTACTGTATTTAGTGTAATCCAATTACTTAACCTTTCGGAGGTCGCACTCTATTTTATGACAAGAATGGTCGCCTGCAGACTCTCGGTTCGCAAATGAATATATTTGAAGTTAAAAACATTAATTTATTTTGCTAAACGTTTATTTTTCTTATAATAGATATATAATACAGAAAGAAAAACAATATAAGATCATATAAAAACATATTTCACTCGCTGTCATCGTCAAGAACTGAGCATTCGCGACAAATATTTAAAGAATGTTCCAAACAAACAAACTTTTCACATTTTACGCAGGTAAATCGTGTAGGCCTATTTTTTCCCTGTCGCAATAGGCACAGCGACCACGCCTATCAACAGGGACCTGAGGTGGTGGTGGTGGCACCGCTAAAATCCTTCTTATTTGATCCTTGGTGACGTTTGGAATATTTCCAGCGAGACGCCGTCGAAGATGCTCTTCAACCAGCTGGAAGGATAAGTCATGGAGGAATTTTCGTCTTCGAGCATCCCACGTGGAATAATTGTTTGTTGAATGTATAATGAAAGTATTTATTCCTGCAACAATGATCAAATAATAAAAAACGACCATTGGCTAACGGAGTGTTTCGCGAAATATCATAAGCTGCACACAACTTATCAACGCAATCGACACCTCCTTTGGTACGGTTATATTCCATAATAATTTCCGGCTTATTTGTCTTTTCATCAATCTCGCTTTCATAATGAATATCTGATACCAATAAAACGTCTTTACCATTCTTGGGAATATAGGAAACCAAGGTAGTTTTTTTAAAAACAAACATGCTTGAAAGAGGAGGGCGAGATGAAGGATTAGCAAATTCTTGTAGGAGCTCCCTTTTGTTTTCCCTGATTGTGACTAAAGAGTCAAATTTAATTTTTTTGCAAATTTTGAAGCAGCTCTAAATTGGTAAACCAGTTCTCAACTGTTATGTACAGTCGCTACATTCTCAAATGAAATGTAAGCAGTGTTACAGTTAGGGTTGAAAGTTTCAACAACTTGTCTCTGATATGTTGTAATAAGAAGCGAAACCTTTGCTAGGATATCGTAAGTCGAAAAACCTCAACTCCTGTATCATTCTTGCACCACAGATCGTCAAGATTTAATCGACTGGACTTTAAAACTCCGGCTAAATAAAGTAGTCCAATCAACGCCTTGATTTCTACCAGATCCGTATTTTTAGCATCTCTTTCTCGCTGATAATTTGGGACGTTTAGCTTGTATATGTAGATTCGTGCAATTTACAATTATATTCAAAATTACATCGGAAAAAAAATGGGCCTAAATCTCTGATACATTTCTCAAGTTTTTTACTGGTTCTTTTACAGCTGGTAAGTGCTTTATTAGGTTTTCTTTCCTAGTCCTTCCATGCCTTGGTATTGCATGTTTATACCAAATTGCTGTTTTGTTTTTCCGATAAACGTCGCGTCGCCTGCGGAATTTCATAATCCACTAACTTCACTTTCATAATTCACACAGTGTCACTAACCATCAGTTCTTCCACATTATCAACTTGTGAATGGATGACTCATCATCAAACTCCACTTCTGTTGTTTCATCTTCATCCAAGCATTCAGACATAAGCTTTTCCAAATGCTTTTGTTCTTTTTCCCAAGAATACACTTAAAAATAAACTTTTGGTTAACATTCTGTGCCAAATATTTAAAACAGTATACTTACTTTTGGTAAATTCTGCAGAAAAACAAAATATTTTAAATTAAAATTTGTGCAAGAAATTCCCGCGCGGACTGTCAGTCCGCAAACAGGAATAAAATCGAACAAACGCACGCACTGACCTGTAATTTTACACTGATATTTATCAGCCTACATTAGGAGACTACTGAACAGCGCTGCAGGGCGTTGCTGCGTTCGAGAATTACTCCAATAAATTTAAAGTTGCGGAGTCAGAGTCCGCGCGTGACCTCCTAAAGGTTAAGCCCAAAGTAATGTAGTAATATGTTTATCTCCATTTTTAATTCTGTAATTCTGCTGTAATTCTCTGCCGAGGCTTTTGTTTATACCCACAAATCAACACGTAATAATAAAAGTACAATTACGTTGGTGGCCTTGATCGATTTTTCTTCACAGCGTTTCCCACTCATCCATAATTCCATTGCGCTAGAATATGCATCGTTGAGCTGTTTGTAGAACGTTTAAGATTTCGGAGCTGTATCTCCATCTTGATCTACTTATCATGAAGAGTGTGCGTAATGGCCGACATTTGAATAAAACTGTATTTTTATTGCCATTATCACGGTAAGAATTAAAATCCTAGAAAAGGCTACGGTATCTTTATTTTCCAGAGAGGCTTGTAGATTCGAATCGCGAATAGGAGGAAATACATAAAATTTTATTAGCTTATTATCGCGATGCATTGTTTAGTTCGTGGTGAATTGTCTCACTAATTTTCTAATTGTTAATTAGAATTCCTAGTTTTATTTAAGGGTTTGCTGGTTTTACAGCACCTGCTGATAGTGCTGGTGGTTTTCTTGCAGGTGTGGAATGCACATTAAGTCTGAAATGAGGAACACCGATACCTACTCATTTATTAGCTCTTATCTAAAACACTATAACTTACTTTAAAGTAAATTCACCTAATGCAACTTTACAGATACTCTCGGCAACCTGATAGATACGCAATTAGAATCATATTCTGATGCAACGCACTCAGCCAGGGTTATCAGAGATCTTGGTTGCTATGTGAAGTGATATGAAGCTATGATAATGCATTTGACTAAATCTTATTTTGCAGAATTAGTGAATTGTCACTTGTCAATTGTCACCCCTAATAAAACCGATCCGTAGTGAGGCCAATGTAACACTGAGGACTGAGGTTCTATAATGTCGTTGCTCAAGTTATTGGAAGTGGCAACAACGCCATTATACGTTGTTGCCACGGTCCGCATAAATACAGTAAATAATAAGTATATTATTCAACGGTTTTAGCTTATTATTTCTTGTTAGGTTTATACGAGAGAAAGGTACTACAAGATTACCCGCTTGCCTGGTATTGTAGTGATGCATGTCAGAGTGCATTATGAATTCAGACTGATTTTTGTGGATGAGCAACAGCGACTCCAACAGATATATACTGGGCACCGGTAAAATCTTGAGTTTTATAAATATATCCTTGCATGGAGAGCTTCTAGAAGCCGCAGCTATGAGGCGAATCGCGGCCTTCTGTAAGATAAACGCACTACTCGCAGTACTAGAATTACCCCACAGGGCAATTCCATAGGCCAAGCGACTGTGAACTAAAGAGAAGTATACTATTTTCATTATGTTATTGTCAACCAAAGGTCTTATATGCCTCATAACACATATTTGGGAAGAGAGTTTACATCATATATTATCAATGTGAGATACCCAGTTTAAAATAGTATCAAGTTTAACCCCAAGATTGTACATTTACCACTAAATGCAACGTACTCAAATTTGACAGAGTAGCTATAATTTAAATGAAGCAAATTGTGACATATTTCATATTAAAAAGCGAGTAGAAATAAAGGTAGTATATTTATATTTATCTAAAGTAAGCATATATCCAAATGGTAGGTAATTTCCAATGACAGCTTATGTTAAGCATAAGGCAAACTTCATAAAGAAAATTATTATACCTTAAACAAATAGACAAAATCGATTTTATTGATAGGTTAAGAAGCATGTTGTAAAATTTGTTAAGAATAAATTTTGTTGTAAACAGTTAAAGTATTAAAATAACTACAGTAAATTCAACTTACGAACATCTAAGGAAAAGGTTAGGAGTGTGAAAGCAGGTACAAGATTATCTAGCGAAGAGTTTCGACGTTGCAGAGAGACTCAGAAGGTAGCAGAAATGAACGAGGTGTTTTTGAACGAGCAATCCAGATCCATGCAACAAGTGGAAAAGCCTAAAAACATCACAACGTTTAACGAGGTACCTGTATAAATTTATCTAATCAGAGTAAAGTAAGTAAATTTCACAACATAGTTAAATTCGTTAAATCTTATTAAGTAGATGCACATGTTAGTAATAAGTGTAGTTATATATAATTTGAGGTTATAATATATGAATTATTCGATTGAACATCGAAAGCTTTTAAAGCATATTTCTATGTAAATGTTTCATTTTTTAGATGCATAGAAATCTACACTGCATAAGCTTAAAGATTTGAAACTTAGCAATATAACCCACTTAATTGAAAACTAAACAGTAAACACACACACACACACACACACACACACATATATATATATATATATATATATATATATATATATATATATATATATATATATATATATATATATATATATATATATATATATATATATATATATATATATATATATACATATATATATATATATATATATATATATATATATATATATATATATATATATATATATATATATATATATATATATATATATATATATATATATATATATATATATATATATATATATATATATATATATATATATATATATATATATATATATATATATATATATATATATATATATATATATATATAGTATGTATGTATGTATGTATATTTTGTATATATATACATTTATAGATTTTAAACAATCCTTGTTATTCTGGAACATCACTCAGTCACTTTTAATGCCCCATAGTAAATTTAGCATGTATATATTGAACTGAATTAATATTGCAACATCCGAGCCAATCACATGTGGCTTCTATTTCGGTACGCGTATTTGCCGAAGAGCACAATGACATTATTACCATGTGGATGATCAAAACGCGAGCCCCCTTCTGGATATAACCACTCATCGATGGCGGTGTAATGACCTTGGGTTCATGACCTATACGCCAGTGAATCCGATGCCATCCAAGCATTTTAATTGAGGCGAAATAAATCCGTTGTGTTTGGCATATGCGTGAAACCTTGGAGTGCGCGCCAAAAAAAAATTCAAAACCCGCATCTAATTCGGGACGGCCGGCCTTGGGAAATGCAAAGTGCAATGGAACATCTGCTCCTACAAAATTACAATTTTCGTTCACATTTATGTTTGCATTCGGCTGCCAGAATAGTGGCAATGAAACTTTGCTGAAACCAGATCATTTAACTAAACAGCAACTAAACAAAAACATTTGTGGTATAATAAAAACCTTTACATATCTCAAATTTAAACAGTAAAATTATTTTCAGTAGTACCTGGGAGAGTAATTTCCTTTTATTTTGTAAAATTTATTAAATTATTGTAGTAACATTCGAACTTTGAGAAGAAAGTGTTTAAATAGTATAATATGCGCTGTGAAGGTCCTCAAATTGCGCACGCTACTGGGCAATGCCAGCACGTCACCCGAAGATATCGACATTAACAAATATGGTAATTAATACCTGCAAATCAGGAAATAAATCCGTCGGGTCATAGAGGCGTTGACATTGCCTGGTGATTTATGGCCTAAAATAAATTATATTCCATACATTGCTGTAATTTAAATTACATCTAATAACGTAATAAAAATATTGATTGACTGAACGTCGACACATTACGCACATTTATATCCATGTAGCATGTAGACGTGTCGGAGGTTGACATCATTATGATATTTTTTAACTAGCATTACAAGGGTACGTATTGTGGTAACTTTCATATATCTGATATTCATTTTTTATCGTTAATTATAGAATATTAGTTTCCCATTTTCTTTTGAGAGGTAGGTATTTTATTACAAACTTTACGTACACTTGTTAACTACTAATTAGATATTTTTACCGACTTGCTTGTAAACAATAATTAGATACAGCTTAATTAATTAAATGTCAGCTTACACAAATTCGTTCACTTTACTTAATAATTTATATTCTAAATTTATTTTCTTTATTTTAAGTTATATTAAATTTGTTTTCTGTATCTTTTTTTCTTTGTTATTTTCTATCTTACTCTTCTTTTATTCTGTATTTTCTTTCTTCTTTTGTTTTTTGCTTCTCTTCCCTTTTTTTATTTTCTTCGTTCTTTTCTTTCTTTTCTTTCGTTTATTTATTTTTTTCTTTTCTCACTTTTCTTTCTTTTCTCTCTCTTCATTCATTTATTTATATGGTTACTTTCGTTTTTGCTTTTTGAAAAAGGAACAGAAGTATTGATTTTTGCTTAATTTGCTGTTTTGCTTTTTTTTTGTTCTATTATTTGTTTTTCATCTCCATTTTTTCTGTTCTCTTTGTTCTATTTCTTATAGTGCTTCGCTTGCTTCTCTTGTTTTTCTTGAATATCTTGCTTCTTGTATGTATTTTCTTTATTTCCCTTTCTCCCTTTTCTATCTTTCTATTTTCCATTTTCTTTATTTCTCTCTCTCTTTAGATTCCCTCTCCTTCCATGTACTCCATTATATTACTAATGATCTTAATTTCTTTTCAGTGGTCCGTGTGCGGAAAAACAAGAGATTTTACAAATTACGTTTCCTTTAGCTGAGATTTTAAATGGTAGGTATATCGATTTTAATTTGTAATATGATATATATATTTACGACTTGGTTTATACCAGTGGCGGTTTTAGGATTTAGTCTGAGGGGGGGCAAGCAGGGTTTATATATGTATATAAATTTTACAAATAAAAAAAATAAAAAATTCGGGTAAAAAAGAAACATTGTCAGAATGTAAGTAGGTGTAGCATCCATTTAGGCCCTTTGAATAAGTGATAACATAAAAAGTAATATTTAACAATAAATAAGGAACAAACGTTTGGGAAATAAAAAAAACTAATTCCGATCTAAATTCTAATAGTGCATAATGCATAACAACAACGTAACTGAGGGCGCCGACCCGAGGTGGTGCGGTGGTGCAATGGAATTGCACAGGCAATAAAACGATGCGCAGCGCATGGTGGATATGGATATTGCAATAAAAAATATATGGATAGTCAAACATATAAAACCTACGAACATAGCTGAAAATAGTGGACAAAAAATAACTATAAAAAGCATATAAACCCAATATATTATCGTATCAAAGTACATAATAGTAGTAATCTGGAATCTGCCATGTCCTTTGGGGGAGGCGCACCTCCTGCACCCTCCTAAACCCCCACTGGTTTATATAAATTAATAAGATTGATATGGTCTGAATTTCTGTTACCTATTGTATGTGCTGTGTAGTTGAACATCACGTCGTATAAATTAATGTGGCAATATTTAATTGACTATATCAAAGGTGTACATAAAGAATAGAAGAGGTCCAAGGATACTGCCTTGAGGTACTCAATTGTAAGTTGTACCTTTTTGTGAATAATTAAAATTGATTATCTTTTATGTACGTTCTTTCAAATATCTAATAAACCATTTTAAGACTTATGAAATTCTCTCGATATTTGTTCATTGGTCCGTTCTCTCTTTTTACTATCTTTAGTATCTCATTTTATGTTCTATCAACGTTAGTAGAAGAAAATAAGGAAAAAAAAAATAATGTGATCATTTAAAAATCACAATGTATCATTATTCTCTTTTATTTCTCTCCCGTCTCTCTTATTTCTCCTCTCCTTCTTGCTCGTGTATATCTTCAGTTTCATCAAAGATGCTTTTTATTTCGTACACAGTGTGTCGCAAAACATCTGGAAAACAATTTCTGACGCAACCAGAAATTACAGTATTATATATTATAGTATAATAACTATCTATTGTAGTATAACTATTATTGTTCTAAAAAGCGCAATGAGTGCGAGAGAGAAAATGGAGGACGGCGGCCATTCGGCAACGCTGCTTCTTGGCCCTGGCCAAGCCTCGCCGCCAAAGATTGTAGCTAACCTTGAAAATACATACCGATTAAAAGTAACATTTTCCATACTTAACTAATCCGCCCATTTCAAAACTATACAAGAATGTACCCTTTTACAAACAAGAATCCACCTTTTTACAAACTACACATGATTGCACCATAATTACACACTTATTTTTCACCTAAATCGGAAAAAATACAAAGATTCACAGAACACACTAAATAAAGCACAAGTACACAACGGCGTTTCGGCAACCTCTCAACATCTGTTTCCATTCATAAATCGACATTGACGTGAAACGTGTAATTGAGTAAAACTCATCAAGCATGTCAAGCGATGTTGCCATTGTTAAGAATTATATCTCAAGGCACAGTACTTCTACCAAAAAGCTGTTTTAAATAACATTTTGGTATTTACAATGAACGAGATTCGTTGAAATTGTCAAATTATTTGAACACCTCTTAGGGTATTATTCATAGACTTCAAGTAAATTTAACAGTAAATACGCCATTCGGGAGGAAAAGACGAACGACTAGGATCGAACGATCTTGAATCGGCCAAAAACTTAAACAATTCTGTATCCCAGTATTAAAATGTCTCTTGAGTATAATATAAGTGAAAATAACTAGGTATATTATACCGTGGTTTATTTAGTAGTATCTGAATAATTATTATATCGTATATCTATTTATTTTGCAACACAGTGAGTATTATTTATCTACAGAAGTAGTAATAATACCGCTTCAAGGTTGAGCATGCTCGCATTCGATAAAATCCGAGCGAGAAATTATAAATTTAATTAAAAACTGCGTGCCTCAGGATTATATTATTCTCGGATTATTTTTAGGTGCGTTCGATTGTAATCACATTAAACCTCGTGTGCGTAATCAAAACGAATCGATTAGATTTTTAAGCAGGATTTAACAGAAAAGCTGATTTTGTTTTGAGTGACTCCCGTAAAAATGTCAAAGACATGAATAACTGAATGTGTTGTAAATATTCAATACTATATTAAGATATTGAAATAAAACGATTTTCTTTTAAATATGCAGTGGTGGGTCCTAAACAATAGTTTACAGAATCACAAATAACGGAAAATACATTAACTTTGTACACGTTCCTTCGTCGGTGAAACTAATTTTAACATTTTTAACATTTTAACAAGCTCCTTCCTCTCTGTGCATCTCGATGAATCAATATTGATGTTCCATATAAGCCATTTATGAACTCAACCGATTCCTCAAGTTTATTCTACGACGCATTATCTTTAGATAGTGTTAATGAGTTCTAGCTGGATTGCTGCCTGTAATACTTAGCCTAGAATGTTAACTATTAAGATAAGTAAAGTGTGTGGTTATTATATAAATATTTTTAATAACGATAAGAACTGTTTCGGTGTCGACAGTGAAACATACTTAAACGCGTTATGGAGCTTATCTCCACGAGAGCGTTTCTATAATATAGGAAGAATTCTGTAACGTATATATGCAAATGATGCTGATAACAATCAGCCACTCAGTGCATGTATATATTTTCCTTACTCTTCTACAAAAAAATTATTACCAATGTATATAATCTGTCGACAATTTTTTTCAAATGAAGCTCTCTAGGCAGGCCATCTTTCCCAATACGCCAAGAAGGCTGCAGTCTGGGGTGACAGATTTTAAGGGTGGCAAAATCTAGGTGACACAAAATTGTGTTCCTATAATACATGAGACACTAAGAAATACAAAATCGCTAACGCTAATCAATTCCCCGCAGTGGCGGAGCAAGGATGCCTAGGGCCCTTGTGCAGGAAAATTATTTGGGCCCCCAAGCCACATTAATAATATTTGTTTAACGGAAAAAAATATACGAAAACATATAAAATATGGCTTTAATTTTATAATAAATATGATGAGAAAGAACATACATTTTAAAATATATTTTTAAAAATATTGTAAAACTAGTCAAATGTCTGAGTAAAACAAGCTTAAAATTTTCACAAATCTGAACTAATTTTATAACAAATTAAATGTAAAAATCATAAGTCAAGTTTAAAAACACAAACAATAAAACGAATATTCTATTTTCTATTCTAAAGACTGACTATTCGTATTATTATAATTTTTTGTTTGTTCTTTTATTTGTTTGTTTACGTTGTTTACTTTGTCTGTACACTTTTTTTGAGAATGAAGCTACCTACCTTTTAGTTTTATATTTTTATAGAATGTTATTTATTTTTTAAACCAAGTGTGCCTTAAAACCAAAGATTATTGTTTTAAAACAATCGTTTTATAGCATAGGTATGGCCGTTTGTTGTACTCTTAGTTGATCTTTAAAACATGGTAAAACTATATAAAATTAAGCTGACTTTACATTTTTTGGTGTCGTACTTACTCAGAAGCTTTCCTACTTCGACAATTCGCCAAAATACATAAGAAAGTCATAAGAAAGTGTCATAAGAAATTACCGCATGTACGGGGTAACTTCGACACCAAAATGAGACAAGAAAAGGGAGAAGGGGTGGGGGATAAAACTGATGTTTTCGTGGCTGAAAGCCAAGACATCAAGTGTTACAATGGTATAATAGCCAACGGTTTCTAGTCGACACATTTTGGTTGGCGCGGCTAATATGTCAAAAACCTCTCGAACATGTCGAAATTCTCCCTGTTAACGATAAGTCCTCAATGCTTTTAGTAAATATATGCCAGTAGGCTTAAAATTCAATTAGGGAATAATTGCTGCAAAAGGTTTTTTTATTTTAGTAGCTTAATTTGGTGCCTAATATGACTATCGTAGGTTTTCCTCCTCGGCGGAGTACCTAGACATATTTCACAGTCGTGGGCGCTTGATTCTCTTTGGGCCACTCGGCTCCTGAAATTCTGTAATTTTTATCGCTTCATATATGCAGTCCATGTCTTCGTCGACATCTGATTCGTTAATTGCATGTAGTTGGAGGAAGTTAGTGCAGGAGTTCCTCTAGCACTTGGCACGAATCAATGAGCAATTAATCCCAACCCGACACGCACAACCTCTTGTTACATTTGTAGAAAATTGTGTATAGAAGAGACTGTGGAGCTGGTTCCTGGGAGGTAAGCACGGGGTCAAGACCAACATTTGCCTGGCATTTAAGGCAAACTTTAAAAGTCATTTATTTTCGACCTACCGCTTGACTGGATCACCTTCTTCTTACGCTGCCTGAATGGTGCTGAAGTTGTGTCACATCCACTTATGGTGTGGAGAAATATTGGAACCAAATACTTTTGTTCGTTTTTGGGTCGTTTTTCTCTTCCAGGTTTTGAGAAATATGTGTTTGTTGATAGTGTGGCTATGGCATTGAGCATGATGAGGAGGTACGGATGATCGAAAAAATATGCGTCTGGCCTGATTCAATGCAGAATTTAATGCTCTACTGCTTTTAATAGGACCATATTTTCCATATTGTGAATGTTTTAGGAGATACAACCGTAAAAATACCACACCATCACTTTGGTACAACTCTAGGACATATTGGTCATATCGGGCAACAAATGAAGCCATTAACAATAAACAATGGAACCTTTTCAGCAATTATTTTCGATTCGTATTCTTTTTGGCTTTACACTACTGGCCTAACAAACTGATGAGGAAATGATAATGAGAAGAATAAATTGCCATATAGGTAACTGATTTCAGCCGTCAACTCAAAATGTGAATTTCTCAAATGATGTTTGTACATGACTGTTATTTAGTTTAATCTAGTTGATGCAACAGAGTTGAAATAATTCATTGTGTTAAGCGAATAAACTCTTTGTCCATTTAATTAAGCTAAAAGACTGAATATCGAGCTAGCCTCTCAATTTTTAATGATGTTGGATGTCGGAACAATAGCAGCAGTGTATAAAACAAACGCAAATTGAGTATACAGTTCTAAATAACAACTGCGTCGCTCTTGTTCCGAGCTAAAACAAGAACTTAGGTACAACAAAATAAATACACTGCACTACGGTCAATCCTATTTGCTCTATAATTCCCGTAGCAATTTTTATGACAGAGTGATTGCTTCGTGAGAAACGATTCCAACAATTGCGAACATTCATCACCCATCCGCCGATAAAACATTTGAATGCGTGTAAGATCATGGCTGACTTAAACATTTGATCACACGCCACCAATTACTTGTTTTATTTCTTCGTCTTATTCGTGTTTGTTTCCTATAACAGTTTCATGACACGGCAATTTTATTGGCCTTTCGCGAACGATAGCCCTGCGAGATTACTCGAAATACCTTGGAAGTCGATTCCTTTCCTGCTATATATAAATGATAATGGGTCCCGGTTTCATAACATTTTTTTAGGGTTAGGTTCCGGCCAACTTAGCCAATAATTGGGGCTACTAATTGCGCTAAACTTTTACACTAATAAGATATAACACCAACTTAAATGTATGGAAAGATGGCTGATATAAAAAATGCATTCTAACTAATTAATAGTAATAATAATAACTTTACTTTACTAATTACTTTTCTCTTCTGCCGTTTACTCTTGTACGTATGTTCTATCGTGTAGTTGGCATCCACGTTCCAAGGAGAGTTAGGTTATGATAGGCACATTGGCGTGGAGCAAGACACGGAGGCAACGCCAAGTGTGCTCAATAGCCCACGGACTGCTGCTTCCCAGAAAACGCGGCTTCGCATTAACGTGCAGATCGCTTCGGCACCATTCGACCGCTCTACAAGATGCGGATTGCAGTAAAACTTAGAGTACGTCTCTTCTATCGTGTATCATCCACGTACTAAAAAGAGTTCAGGGTCACCACTCTGGTTGCGGTAGGCGAGGGCTAGCCTATGATACATTGGGGTTACATATTATGCACATTGGGGTTGTTATTTGACTGCCCTTCAAAATGCTAATTGCAGTAAAACTAAGGCCGTTTACTCATGTATATCTCTTGTATCATGTAGGAGGCATCCACGTAACAAGGAGATTTCTAGGTCACAGATCTGTTGTTATTTGACTATCCTACAGAATGCTAATTACTCTTGTACGTCTCTTCTATCATGTAGGAGGCATCCACGTAACAAGGAGAGTTCAAGTTCACAGATCTGTTGTTATTTGACTGCCCTACAGAATGCTAATTACAGTAAAGCTAAGGCCGTTTACCCTTTACGTCTGTTCTATCATGTAGGAGGCATCCACTTAACAAGGAGAGTTCAAGGTCACAGATCTGGGTGCTGTAGGCGAGAATTAGGCTATGATAGTGGTGCAGGCCAATGTGCTAGGCAATGACACGGCTAGGCATCGCCAAGTGTGCTCATTAGCTCACGGACTGCTGCTTACAATAAATACAATAAATGTATAATAATGCATTGTAACAACATTTAACTTAACTTCAAATTCAAATTAATTGATTTACAGCTATTTACATTAATTTATAAGAGGTTTGCAGTCAGTAAGAATAGTAGCTTCTTTTGTTATATATACATATCCTTATGTCCTAAGCATGTATATATGTACATATAAGTTGCAGCCGGATATTTGTCGCCTTTTCTATCTCCCGTTTGCCTTCTCTTTTTATCCATGAGAAAGAAAATGGTACACAATGGTACGATTTGGACCCCCTCTCCGCTTCAGCTCGGGGGGGGGCTCCCTCTGGTAATTGGCTTTGGCTTTTGGTGGTTTTTATTATTAGTTTAATTGTTTGCTGCTTATAGCAGAAAAAATTTAAAGAAAAACTGGTAATATTATTTTTCTTGTTTTTTATTTGTCAGAGATACTTGTTCTATTTTATAGGCTATTGACGTGTTTTTGCGTGTGTGCGTTTTGTTATTGTCGGGGGATTGAGGGTGGATTGGGTTTTGGTTGTGGTTGGTAGTATATGGGAAGGTTTAGATAGGGTAGTTTGTGTTTGTCAGGTGCGTTGGGATTGTGTCTTATGTTTGTTATGTCTTGAGTCAGCTTGGACTTGCGAATGGCCGACATAAAAGAAAATAATAATAATATGCATGTAATATATGAGTAAAATGAAGTGCTGAAAACGATACTGCTCAATGAATTAAACATATGAAAATATCTCGCCGACCTTGCAATGTAAAATATTCTTTAACTTTTACATCGAACGCACGCTGCAGAGCAGTGGCGGCGCGTGGGCTTAATGGTATGTGAAACATAGGGATATAAAACATACGGAAATTTCCATTAAAAAAAGAGCAGAGCGCCTTTAATTATTATACTGAACTTTTTTTCTTAACGTTTCAAAGAATCTTGCAATCCAGAAGAACAATAAACATGTGAAAGAAGACAGAATTTGCAGTACAACAATAAATTATTAAATATTGTCAGCTTGAAAAACGCCGCACCGGAAAAGTTCTGGTATATAATAATTCAACTAAATCAGAGACTGTAATATTTTATTATTTCGGAACACCATTAGAAATCTACTGCGACCATGGAGGAGAATTTGACAACCTAATTAAAAAAAACGTATTCTCAAGACATTCAAATAATATAATATGGTTGAATGAAAAAATTTTTAGTTGAAATTATTATTTACATTGGCTGGATAGGGATTTAGTAATATCAAGCCAATGTCAAGCCAAATGTGTACACTTTTGTGTATCGTTCCTATTGCTTCAAACAATGGTAAAAGTCGGATTAATATTTGCTAATTATTTTAATAAGTCATCTTTTATTTCGTGCGTGACATAACGAATTAGTGATTAATCCTATCTACTTCCTTTTAAATAATTATATATTCATTAACAACGACCTTTCAAATTTCCATACATTTTGTATGTATCTTTATTACATCCTTATTGTTTCAACCTTTGGTAAGGTTATGTTGCGGCTAACCTTAACCCTAGCGAAATAATTTATTTTTTGCACGACATATCATAAAACTCGTTCACAAACTTATTACATTACAGCTATTCGATTAGGAATATATCCGTCTCGAAACGAGCGGCTTTATCGTACAATTACGAGAGAAAAAGCTTCATAAAGTTATATAATAAAATTATAAAATTATTGATGGTATCTTAAACACATTGATCATATCTTCGGTAGGCAGTATTGTGGAAATAAATGGGTTTATATGCTGCTATAAAATTTATATAAAATTGTGTTTTATTATTATTCGGATTTCTATTGAAAGATAAGTTGTAATTCAAATATTAAAAAATAATATTTGACGTCATAATCATAGCGACACAGTATAACATAAACACAGTATAACATAAAGCATAACATAAATTTTGAAATAATTAGACCTACGTTATTATTCAACCAATAAAAGCAGCAGTTTAGAAACATTTCAAATTTCCCTCTTCATATCAGGTAAGGAACAGCGCCCTCTGTCAGATTGATTATTCATATTGTTCCATGCACAACCGACGAGAACACGTGTGCCGTTTTGTTAGTATATTCTTAAGAAACAAGGTAAGTCAATTTAGAGTATAATTTATTTCATAGCAAAAGTATTGAGACATTTCATTATATCGTTAATGGAACTACCAATGGAACTTATAACTTTGGTTAGTCCATTAGTGGTCACAAA